>CATORM010000145.1:65000-85000 GCA_951805265.1 Schizotus pectinicornis
ATAGAGTCGGCCGCTCGTGCACCGCACGTGCGGCTCGTCCTCGACATCCCACCCTTTACTTTTGCAATGGCGGGCGATCTTCTTAACAACTTCGTTGTGCCTTCCGATCCTCTCCCAATGTGTCACAGGACAGGTCTGCAGCACATGTGAGAGATTCTCGTCTACAGGGCACCCCCCGCGGCAGGCACGTTCACCTACCGGAGCCGATGGTATCGCTCTGGTTGGGAGATTCGCCGTACGGAGCTGGACAGCTCGCACGTAGTCCCTCCCAGACCAACCGGGGGGCTTGTTATCGATCCATGAGCGACTTGCCTGGTCTTCGGCCGCCTGTTGTAGGCCCCTGGAGAGAACTTGGGTGGACAATCTCTCTCTCCAGAAAGCCGCATCATGGACTTCGCCCGCCAACATGCTCAAGCGGCCCATCAAATGTGTGACGGGCTCTGATCCCAGCACCGACAACAACACTTCGCTGTTGGTCTTATCTAGGAGACCGGTCAATCTCCCCAGGAAGATTCGCGGAATTGCCTTGCGCAACTCTAATACTCCCAGACCCCCGTCAGCCACTCGAGAGTGGATCAGAGCGTCTGGGGTATGGACATTCAGATGGACCGATGTCTTTACGAATCTCCGGATCAGCCGATCGGCCTCCCGCAGCGTTTGCCCATTGGTCTTAGGATTTTGCAATCCATAGAGGAGTCTCGGGATGACATACAGCTTCAAGATGTTAAGTTTCTGGTCCGGCTTTAGCGGGGCTTTACGGACATTGTCCAGCCACAGCGGCAAGTTGTTAAGAATCGGCTTGTTAATCCCACTGTGTCCGAATTCGTGACCTAAATACCGAAACGAGTTCAGTACCGGTACGATCGGTATCGGGCTATTACTGATCTTATACAAAGCTCGAGTTCTGGCCACTGTTCTGCCCCCGACGGAACCGGCCACTAACGCCCGACATTTCGCTGGATTAATTTCCATCCCCCTCCGCCGTAAGAAACTAGAAGTCTCCGACAACATCAGGGGTACTGACCGCTCTTCATCAGTTAAAAGTATTATGTCGTCAGCGAATGCCATAGCAGCGCAGTGCGCTCCGCCGGGTAGCGTGCCCCCAAAATAGTGTGAGTCCAAACCAGTTAGAAGCTCGTCCATTACTATGTTGAATAGTAATGGACTAATTGGGTCACCCTGCCTGACTCCCCTACGAATGCCCAAGGGCCTCGTTGAGTCGGTACCGGAACGGATGGTCGTCGTAGCCTCAAAAGTGCTCATTATGTATTTAGACAGGTCCTGGGAGAAACCGAAGCGCTCAAGAGCCCTCCGTATCGACCCGTGCGACACCGTGTCGAAGGCCTTCCTGACATCCAAAGAGATGACATGGTATGGCTTGCCTAGGTCCGTACGAGATTTTATGTACGTGTCCAGTATGAGGGCGTTCCCCAGAGTGCCGTCCGTGTCGACAAACCCTCTCTGGTGTTCTGAGAGGTTTACTTTCCCTTTAATGTGTTGGATCAGCACTCTGTGAAGCAACCGCTGGACAGCCGACCCGATGGTAATCGGCCGCCAATTGGAAGGTTCACTGAGGTCGCCGTCTTTGGGGATAAGGGTGGTTCTTAATTTTCTCCATTGTGTCGGCTGGACGTTCCTGCTCAATATAATATTGAACAACACCGCCAGCTCTAAGTTCGGTGTGGACTTGACCGTCGGCACGGACACACGGTCCGTACCGGGAGCGGACTCCGACCATTTGGCTTTCGCCTTGGCCACGTCAAGCTCTGTCACAGCCGGGAGATTAACCCCTTCTTCCCCTCCGACACGATCGTAAGGAGCATCATCGATCGGCGACTCGCACTCGAAAATCCCACCATAAAAAGCCTCAATCGCGGCCGTAGAAGGACCCTCCGACCGGTCCCCTATGGGCTTGCCAGCAATTACCCCTTGTGCCAATCCTCTCCTGTTTTTGTTGTATAGATCCTGCGTCTTTTTGAAAAGCGAAGCTCGCGCCCCACTGCCAGTATTTTGCTGGCCATAGTGATGCGCAGGACCTTGTCTGTTCGCGTTGTTATTACCGCCCCTTCGGTGTTTCTGCTTTGACACCTTTTGACTCGCTAGAGTTGTTTCGAGCCAGCGATCTACCACATATAAGACTCGATCGCTTGGCTCTTTTAGCGCTACTTTGACCAGCTCAGTCATGCTTGGGGGTATAGAGTTGGAAGCGTCCAACCGCCTCAGAAAGGCAGCCGGGCCACCTCCAGCCCCAACCTCCGTTTGCTCTGCCTGCGTAAAGAGGGGCAGATTTGTGCCGTCACTTACCCTGTCGGGAACTGACGGCACCGGAGACAGATGGTCTTCCTGAGCTGGGTGTGTCATAGCTGGGCTGGCTATTGAGACTACAGGAGAGAGGGGTCTGGGTCTTCCCCGATTGGCAGTTGGCCCGTCGGTTTCCGGTGTTGGAGGAGTCCGCGGGCCGCGAGAGAGAACTCCCACAGCAGGACGACGAGCCGCGAGGCGCGTAGCTCCGACGCTCCTCAACGGTCTAACGTCCTCGATGATTTCCTCCACAATTTCAGATGCAGGAGGCTCTGGTGTGCTATCGGGCTCGATGGTCAGCCCGGCCAGTTCTGCGTTCGCATTGCCGACGAGCTTGGCGGCGTTTGCTCGCGTTGTGCGAGTCGCAGGTGCCGTCACCGTACTTGCGGTTCTAGCCTGCCGAGAGGAACTTGTTACCGTTGCGGTTCTTACGGCTTTTGCACGTTTTGTGACTTGCGGAGCAGGCGTGTTAAGGTCAACCTGCGCTTCCGCTCGCGCTATCTCCAAGTATCTGCGATACTCGGGCTTCTCTCTCTTCGTACGGACCTGTTGTTTAGTCAGGCCCGTCGCGGCCATCATATCTTTGTAAAAGTACCCAGTGGTACTTGTGGCCTCTACCCTGGCTATGGTAGCTAGAAGCTCGCTTTCGGGCGCCGGCATCTGCGCCTCTAATTCCTGCTGGTATTCTGCAGGATGGGCCCGCCTTTCATGTTGGCGGACCCCGGCATATGTAGCGTACTTTGCGCCACAGAACTGGCAGGAACCCTGGTCTCGGGTCCCGCACTCTTTTTGGTGCCTTGCCAGCGAAGTCTTAAGAGCATAAGACTTTCCACAGTGACAAGCAAAGACCGACCCCGCAGTAGGGGCCGGGATGGACGGCCGTTGGCTACCGGTATTTAACTCGGCGCCATTTGCTTTAGTGTTTACACCCTTAGCCGTCGTTACTGACACGGGCGTATTAGGCTTCCGTGTAGGTGGTGGCATATTGGTCTTAAGCCTCCACTTGATTCAACCAGAAACGCAAGACTAGCCTTGGTACACACACAAGGAAAGCGCCTTAACGTTACCAATCGAATCGCACAGCTGTACTTGGTCACCGGTCGTTACAACACGGCTTACCAGCGGGCCCACGAGGAGGGGACAGCCACTATGACTTAGTGCAATGTTCGAGAGTCATAGTTACTCCCGCCGTTTACCCGCGCTTGCTTGAATTTCTTCACGTTGACATTCAGAGCACTGGGCAGAAATCACATTGCGTCAACACCCGCAGGGGCCATCGCAATGCTTTGTTTTAATTAGACAGTCGGATTCCCCAAGTCCGTGCCAGTTCTGAGTTGACCGTTGAATGGCGGTCGAAGAGGATATATCGGAACGCCCGATTGAGGCGCACTCCGATCCTCGAAGCAAAACGGTTCCGCGGGAGGTCAAGACCGGGACCGGGACTCGGCTTAGACGCGGGTTCGCCCGAAAGCGTCCGCGCTTCACCTCGCCCAGGCCCGGTACGTCACACTGACCCGCTTCCCCGCCAAGCCCGACACACCCCGATCCTCAGAGCCAATCCTTATCCCGAAGTTACGGATCCAATTTGCCGACTTCCCTTACCTACATTATTCTATCGACTAGAGGCTCTTTACCTTGGAGACCTGCTGCGGATATGGGTACGAACCGGCGCGACGCCTCCACGTGGCCCTCTCCCGGATTTTCAAGGTCCGAGGGGAAGATCCGGACACCGCCGCAACTGCGGTGCTCTTCGCGTTCCAAACCATATCTCCCTGCTAGAGGATTCCATGGAACTCGAACGCTCATACAGAAAAGAAAACTCTTTCCGGATCTCCCGACGGCGTCTCCGGGTCATTTTGGGTTACCCCGACGAACTCTCTTGCGAGGGCCCGACTTATAAGCGGTTCCGCTGCCGGGTTCCGGAATAGGAACCGGATTCCCTTTCGCCCGTCTGGTGTTCAAGCTATATTACATATACACATAATAAACTACACCAATCGACATCGGCTTTCGCCTAGGGCTTAGGATCGACTGACTCGTGTGCAACGGCTGTTCACACGAAACCCTTCTCCACATCAGTCCTCCAGGTCCTCGCTGGAGTATTTGCTACTACCACCAAGATCTGCACCGACGGTGGCTCCAGACGGCCCCACGGCCAGTCCTTCTGCGCTCACCGCCGCGACCCTCCTACTCGTCAGGGCTTCATGGCCCGTCCCGAAAGACGGACCGCACATGCCGCTGACGGCAGAGTATAAGCACAACGCTTCAGCGCCATCCATTTTCAGGGCTGGTAACTTCGGCAGGTGAGTTGTTACACACTCCTTAGCGGATTCCGACTTCCATGGCCACCGTCCTGATGTCTTAAGTTACCAACGCCTTTCATGGTATCCCATAAGCGTCGATTTAGGCGCTTTAACTCTGCGTTTGGTTCATCCCACAGCGCCAGTTCTGCTTACCAAAAATGGCCCACTTGGCACTCTGATTCGAGTCTCGCGGCTTCATGCATTCAAGCAAGCCGGAGATCTCACCCATTTAAAGTTTGAGAATAGGTTGAGGCCGTTTCGACCCCAATGCCTCTAATCATTCGCTTTACCGGATGAAACTCGTACGCAACGAGCACCAGCTATCCTGAGGGAAACTTCGGAGGGAACCAGCTACTAGATGGTTCGATTAGTCTTTCGCCCCTATACCCAGTTCAGACGATCGATTTGCACGTCAGAATCGCTACGGACCTCCATCAGGGTTTCCCCTGACTTCGTCCTGACCAGGCATAGTTCACCATCTTTTGGGTACCAGCGTGTACGCTCTTGGTGCGCCTCATCTCGTGATGAGAAAGAGACGCCCCGGGAGTGCGGGGCGGCGGCCGAGACCGGTCACCCATCCTCCCTCGGTCCGCGCAAGGCGGACCTTCACTTTCATTTTGCCTTTAGGCATAGCAACGTGTCCCAATGACTCGCGCACATGCTAGACTCCTTGGTCCGTGTTTCAAGACGGGTCCTGAAAGTACCCAAAGCTATGGCGCCGCAGATAGGCGTTTCAACGAGGTCTGTCCGAGAACACGACGGCCAACAGTCGTTCGGTGTCAGGAACGGACCAGGTCCGATCACCGACGCTACACGAACGCGCTTGCCGTCGGTCGGACGCTAACTGTGTAGCGGCCCCGCGCCATCTTAGAACAACCGTCGGGTCTGTAGGCCAGGCGACCGCGGGTTCGTCCGAAACGGAATAAACCGTGTCCGGACGGGCTACACCGCAGGCCTCAGGCCGACACCCAACGGATCGCGACGTCCTACTCGGGGAGAAGTGCACGCTTTCGCCGCCAGTCGTTCGAACAGGAGGAACGTACGAAGCGTAATGCGACGTCCGCCTCACTCGGCTGTCCGGAACTTGCGGCGAGACACGCTGAATCTCCCCTTTCGATCTTTCGGGTTTCTCAGGTTTACCCCTGAACGGTTTCACGTACTATTGAACTCTCTCTTCAAAGTTCTTTTCAACTTTCCCTCACGGTACTTGTTCGCTATCGGTCTCGTGGTCATATTTAGCCTTAGATGGAGTTTACCACCCGCTTAGGGCTGCACTCTCAAGCAACCCGACTCTGAGGAGAGATCCTCCCGCGATCGGCGGCGGTCCAACGGGCCTGGCACCCTCTGTGGGTAGTGGCCCCGTTCAAGAAGGACTTGGACGCACCGCACAATCTCGGGATTGCGGACCCTCCCTAACACCACATTTCCCAGCGTCCGGTTTCGGCCGCGGGATTCGGTGCTGGGCTAATCCCTGTTCGCTCGCCGCTACTAAGGGAATCCTAGTTAGTTTCTTTTCCTCCGCTTACTAATATGCTTAAATTCAGCGGGTAGTCTCTCCTGCTTTGAGGTCGTGTAACAAAGTTTTACGTATTGTACGACGTCTTTGTCGCACGCGTTTTTTGCCCTTTAAGTTTCGTACGCCGAATAACGATCAGACGTCCTCGTGTCTCTGAGAGATTCTCGGACTCGACGATCGCATCGCAACGAAACAAGCGCTTCTACGCGACGACGACGCCTCCGAACCGAAGACCCCCTTTTCAGAGGTCCTTACGGCCAGCAAACGTTTCCAACAAAGGACGTTATCACGTCTCTAGATGTCGCGAGACCACGACAACGACGACGACCCACTACCAATTCAGGCACAGGTACTAACGTCGTAGTGTACGTGGAACACGCGTCGTACATCCAACGCGCTCCGACGTCTTTCTAATCTTTCTTCGTGTAGCGTCGTTTCGTACCACGTCTTTCCGTCTGTGTGTCTCTCAACAACATCACACGTTCGTTCTCCACGTATTATTTCACGTGGTTAAACGTCTGTGTATTGTCATCGACGACGACGACGACGGTTTCGTCGTACGGTACTTTCGTCGCACATACACGTCGATAGAAAAGATGACCGAGCAGTCTTTGAAATTGACACGACCCTCAACCAGGAGTGGTCCGGGAACAGTATCCGAGGACCGCAATGTGCGTTCAAAATGTCGATGTTCATGTGTCCTGCAGTTCACACGTTGACGCGCAATTAGCTGCGTTCTTCATCGACCCACGAGCCAAGTGATCCACCGTTCAGGGTAATCTTTTTAGAATGTATCAATCACCGTTTTACCGGTGGACGAGATACAAGCGAGTGGCTTTTTTGTTCGCTCACCTTCCGTAGTCGGCAGAATGTCACTTACATCCTTCATACGGTAGGGTTCGCTGGTTTTGTTTTAGGCGTGTTCTTTCTCTTTTGCTAATCGATCGTCCACGTGACGTCTCCTAACGAAAGAGCAACACGGTTCATTAGAGAGTTACTTTCGAACAGACGACGACATTTGGCACTCTACTTGCATGCAATTCCGTCCTGACAGCAAACTGAGGAGGAGCATGCGTATGCTTATGCCAGGCGCTCGTCGTCCTTAAAGCTCTACTGAGAACTCAACTTTTAAGAACTTTTGCGAAAGATACCCGGACGTTTAACCATGGCAGTACCTTTCGGCAATCGGGCGAATATCATTTAAAACCTCCGGAAGCGGCGCCACCACGGGCGCTCCGCGTTCCTTCTACCGGTCCGCAAGATGACCAGACGAAAGAGAGAACAACGTCCTTTACAAGACGGTCTCTTCTTTGCGTTCCAGCACCAGCGGTAACCGATCCAGGTACCCGAGAGTTTTACATACTCTCCTTTTTAGAACGGTCTTTCCGTTCGTTTAGTCACTTCGAAATAATTCGAAGGTAGTTCGCAAAGAACGGCGTCAGTACACGACGGAATCGAGTGTGTATGTTTATAACATCCGTTCTAACGAACGGTCAGTTTAACAACGCAACTACGGATTCCACGTGCACGAAACTGCGACTCTCCTGCCGAACGGCAAGGCTAGTCGTCTTTCCGTTCAGAGCTTTACGTTCGACAATTTTATTCGTGTAAGGAACACGGTAATGATCCTTCCGCAGGTTCACCTACGGAAACCTTGTTACGACTTTTACTTCCTCTAAATGATCAAGTTTGGTCATCTTCTCAGCAACATCGGTGACGCCGAAACGCCACCGCGTACCGATCCGAAGACCTCACTAAATCATTCAATCGGTAGTAGCGACGGGCGGTGTGTACAAAGGGCAGGGACGTAATCAACGCGAGCTTATGACTCGCGCTTACTGGGAATTCCTCGTTCATGGGGAACAATTGCAAGCCCCAATCCCTAGCACGAAGGAGCTTCAACGGGTTACCCGGTCCGTTCGGACAGGGATCACACGTTGATTCCTTCAGTGTAGCGCGCGTGCGGCCCAGAACATCTAAGGGCATCACAGACCTGTTATTGCTCAATCTCGTGCGGCTAGAAGCCGCCTGTCCCTCTAAGAAGAATTGTTTGTACGCCGACAGTAAAAACCGCGCGCGGAAACCGAGCGAACTCGGAACCGGCGGGCATTTAAGATGTCGAAATACGCCTATTTAGCAGGCTAGAGTCTCGTTCGTTATCGGAATTAACCAGACAAATCGCTCCACCAACTAAGAACGGCCATGCACCACCACCCACCGAATCAAGAAAGAGCTCTCAATCTGTCAATCCTTCCGGTGTCCGGGCCTGGTGAGGTTTCCCGTGTTGAGTCAAATTAAGCCGCAGGCTCCACTCCTGGTGGTGCCCTTCCGTCAATTCCTTTAAGTTTCAGCTTTGCAACCATACTTCCCCCGGAACCCAAAAGCTTTGGTTTCCCGGAAGCTGCCCGCCGAGTCATCGGAGGAACGTCGGCGGATCGCTAGCTGGCATCGTTTATGGTTAGAACTAGGGCGGTATCTGATCGCCTTCGAACCTCTAACTTTCGTTCTTGATCAATGAAAGCGTTTTTGGCAAATGCTTTCGCTTCTGTCCGTCTTGCGACGATCCAAGAATTTCACCTCTAACGTCGCAATACGAATGCCCCCATCCGTTCCTATTAATCATTACCTCGGGGTTCCGAAAACCAACAAAATAGAACCGAGGTCCTATTCCATTATTCCATGCACACATATTCAGGCAATGTTTTAGCCTGCTTTAAGCACTCTAATTTGTTCAAAGTAAACGTGCCGGCCCACCTCGACACTCAGTGAAGAGCACCGCGGCGGGATTGAGTTGGGCCGCCCTTTCAAGCTAAGCCCACCGGCAGGACGTCCGGCGGCACGCCAGTTGACACCGCGAACGATGAACCGGCGGCGCTGGACACAGATTCGACTACGAGCTTTTTAACCGCAACAACTTTAATATACGCTATTGGAGCTGGAATTACCGCGGCTGCTGGCACCAGACTTGCCCTCCAATTGATCCTCGTTAAAGGGTTTAGAGTGTACTCATTCCGATTACGGGGCCTCGGATGAGTCCCGTATCGTTATTTTTCGTCACTACCTCCCCGTGCCGGGAGTGGGTAATTTGCGCGCCTGCTGCCTTCCTTGGATGTGGTAGCCGTTTCTCAGGCTCCCTCTCCGGAATCGAACCCTGATTCCCCGTTACCCGTTACAACCATGGTAGGCGCAGAACCTACCATCGACAGTTGATAAGGCAGACATTTGAAAGATGCGTCGCCGGTGCGAGACCGTGCGATCAGCGTAAAGTTATTCAGAGTCACCAAGTGATACGATGACGGCGAGCCGCCACCGATTGGTTTTGATCTAATAAAAGCGCTCCTTCCGTCTCCGGTCGGAGCTCTGTTTGCATGTATTAGCTCTAGAATTACCACAGTTATCCAAGTAAAGTGGGTACGATCTAAGGAACCATAACTGATTTAATGAGCCTTTTGCGGTTTCACCTTAATTTGGCTTGTACTGAGACATGCATGGCTTAATCTTTGAGACAAGCATATGACTACTGGCAGGATCAACCAGGGAACTGCGTCGTGATTGCACACGTCAAAGACTACTGTGACAAACACTTTGCACGTTCTTTTTTCTCCGAGCGACACGATTTACGACGTGGTGTAGAAAGAGCAGCCCTCCGAAGAGAACACTCAATCGTACCACGACGATTATGTCGTGTTTACGCTACTGAAAAAACTTGGACGTATAAAGTGTGCGTGTGTGCGTTTTCGATCCGCATGGAAACGAAACGCCACGCTTACTTCGTACATATTTTGCGACCCCGTTTTTGACGGCGTTTAAAAACGGCTTGACCCGTTGACCACGTGTCGTTGGGTGTCTTCCGTTTATTTGCCGTTCGAAACGTTGTTCACAGAGGCGCTCCAAGTGGCACACCCCGTCGATATTCACTACATTCGTAGAGAGTTCGACTTATAAAACTTCGAAACATTCTCTCGACCCTTCGCTAGTTTGTAAGCGACACGGTGTTCGATTGAAATTATTTCGTTTCTACATACTTATTCTCGCTCGGACAGAGGAGAGTTGTTGAATGTTTGTTCGATCGGAGACTTGTCTTTTTCAAGATTCATCACCGTCTACTTGGGTTGACCGCATAAGACCCGCTAACGTCAAAGCGCTCGCTAAAGCCGCAGTCTCGCAGTGAATTTTATTGCTGGCAGGATGCTGAAGCCCTTAGAAGGACCAGTTCGGCCACCAACAACACAACACGCTCCATAGACGCCAATTTTGGTTTCATGCGGTGTCTCTCGAAATACTAAACGGTTCGACAGCGGCTGTAAGACAACTTACTCTGTAGGAGGAGTGTCAAGCCTTTGAATCGTCCGTAACTGTAGATCTAAAGACAACGCAGGTAAATCGAACGCAGCCAAACAGACACACGAAAGTGCGACGATCTGTTGCGGTCGGGACCCCTGTTGCTTAGCTCACTAATTATTGTAAGTCATTTACTCCGGCTCTCGCTTCGAGAAAGCGCAACAATAGGACCACTTTTGACGTTTCGACATTTAACGGGACGTCTTTAGAGCCGGAGAACGTGACTTTCCGTCAATTCCCATTGTTTTTATATTTAACGTCTGCCTGCTCAGACTTTTTTTTGTTGCTCAACTGCCCTCTTGTTGGCTTTATTTTTCTTTGCGGTTCAACTGCCCTCTTTTGTTGACCTCATTGCTTTTATGCTGTTGCATTTCGACAGTCTATTTTAGACTCACTACTATGAACTTTTGTTCCGTCAAAATTTTATTTTATTTTTCAACCACAGATAAAAAGACACACAAAGTGCGAAGATTTTCTGCGGAAGGGACCCCTGTTGCTTAGCTCGCCCACCTTACGGTAAGTTACCCCAGCTCTCGCTACGAGGAAGCGCAACAATAGGACCACTTGACGCCGTTTGTCTTTCGACGAGACGTCTTGAGAGCCACGTGGGAGGTTTTACTTGACGACTTTATGCACATATTAACTGAATTTCTTCAAGCGATTTTTGCTGCATTAAAGTACGTCTTTCGACCCCAGAACGGATAATAGCCGTTACGAGACTCTTTGGTCCTGCTATTACCTTGTGTTCTTATCCACCGTACGTTCAAGAAATTTGGAGGACTTCGAGCGAGTTTTTAATTCGTCGTCGTCCCCCCTTTGGATCTTCTTTCCCAGATTTGTTATTTATTTTATTTATTTCAGGGGACTTTGAGCGAGTTTTTAAGTCGTCGTCGTCCCCCTTTGGATCTTTCCCTGATTTGTTATTTATTTTATTTATTTCAGGGGACTTCGAGCGAGTTTTTAATTCGTCGTCGTCCCCCCTTTGGATCTTCTTTCCCAGATTTGTTATTTATTTTATTTATTTCAGGGGACTTCGAGCGAGTTTTTAAGTCGTCGTCGTCCCCCTTTTGGTCTTCTTTCCCTGATTTGTTATTTATTTTATTTATTTCAGGGGACTTCGAGCGAGTTTTTAATTCGTCGTCGTCCCCCCTTTGGTCTTCTTTCCCTGATTTGTTATTTATTTTATTTATTTCAGGGGACTTCGAGCGAGTTTTTAATTCGTCGTCGTCCCCCCTTTGGTCTTCTTTCCCAAATTTATTTCGGCGTATTTTCAGGCAATCATTTCTCGGTGAGGAAGGTACGCCGTTTTAATTCTCAAATGTTCAACTCAACAGAGAGAATTCCATTCAAAATCTGCATTTCATCGATTGCCTGTCTGCAACACCACTCCTTCCTCATATAGTGCAGTTTGCATCGAACGGGGCGCTATTCACGCATTTGACTTAGCATCGAGCGCCGCAGCCCACGACCGGTCGACAGCGCCCAACCGGCCGAAACAAACCATTCAAAACGTCTAGTCAAGCAAAGCCAGAGTAGGTCTGCCTCGCCTGTACTGATCTACACTTTACTTGCCCGATATAAAGCTACCGTATTTCCAGTCGAGGACGACTGACACACACCTCCTTATATAGTGCAGTTTGCATCGAACGGTGCGCTGTTCACGCTGGTCGTCCGCCGTCCTGTTTGGCCGGGCGCCAGACTCGATTCAGTAGCGCCTGCAGAGATCCGCCTAGCATTGTCAGAGTGCGATCGTCGTTGTGTGCGCTGGGCGCCAGACCCGCTTCGCCAGCGCCTGCAGAGATCCGCCGAGCATTGTCGGACTTAGAATAATTTCGCTCGACAATTTTTGATGAACGGTGGTTATTAAATGCTGGACTTAGAAAAATTTCAATAAAATTCAACCACCGTCGTTCCGATGCCTGACGAGACACTCACCTCCTTATATAGTGCAGTTTGCATCGAACGGTGCGCTGTTCACGCTGGTCGTCCGCCGTCCTGTTTGGCCGGGCGCCAGACTCGATTCAGTAGCGCCTGCAGAGATCCGCCTAGCATTGTCAGAGTGCGATCGTCGTCGTGTGCGCTGGGCGCCAGACCCGCTTCGCCAGCGCCTGCAGAGATCCGCCGAGCATTGTCGGACTTAGAATAATTTCGCTCGACAATTTTTGATGAACGGTGGTTATTAAATGCTGGACTTAGAAAAATTTCAATAAAAATTCAACCACCGTCGTTCCGATGCCTGACGAGACACTCACCTCCTTATATAGTGCAGTTTGCATCGAACGGTGCGCTGTTCACGCTGGTCGTCCGCCGTCCTGTTTGGCCGGGCGCCAGACTCGATTCAGTAGCGCCTGCAGAGATCCGCCTAGCATTGTCAGAGTGCGATCGTCGTCGTGTGCGCTGGGCGCCAGACCCGCTTCGCCAGCGCCTGCAGAGATCCGCCGAGCATTGTCGGACTTAGAATAATTTCGCTCGACAATTTTTGATGAACCGTGGTTATTAAATGCTGGACTTAGAAAAATTTCAATAAAAATTCAACCACCGTCGTTCCGATGCCTGACGAGACACTCACCTCCTTATATAGTGCAGTTTGCATCGAACGGTGCGCTGTTCACGCTGGTCGTCCGCCGTCCTGTTTGGCCGGGCGCCAGACTCGATTCAGTAGCGCCTGCAGAGATCCGCCGAGCATTGTCGGACTTAGAATAATTTCGCTCGACAATTTTTGATGAACGGTGGTTATTAAATGCTGGACTTAGAAAAATTTCAATAAAAATTCAACCACCGTCGTTCCGATGCCTGACGAGACACTCACCTCCTTATATAGTGCAGTTTGCATCGAACGGTGCGCTGTTCACGCTGGTCGTCCGCCGTCCTGTTTGGCCGGGCGCCAGACTCGATTCAGTAGCGCCTGCAGAGATCCGCCTAGCATTGTCAGAGTGCGATCGTCGTCGTGTGCGCTGGGCGCCAGACCCGCTTCGCCAGCGCCTGCAGAGATCCGCCGAGCATTGTCGGACTTAGAATAATTTCGCTCGACAATTTTTGATGAACGGTGGTTATTAAATGCTGGACTTAGAAAAATTTCAATAAAAATTCAACCACCGTCGTTCCGATGCCTGACGAGACACTCACCTCCTTATATAGTGCAGTTTGCATCGAACGGTGCGCTGTTCACGCTGGTCGTCCGCCGTCCTGTTTGGCCGGGCGCCAGACTCGATTCAGTAGCGCCTGCAGAGATCCGCCTAGCATTGTCAGAGTGCGATCGTCGTCGTGTGCGCTGGGCGCCAGACCCGCTTCGCCAGCGCCTGCAGAGATCCGCCGAGCATTGTCGGACTTAGAATAATTTCGCTCGACAATTTTTGATGAACGGTGGTTATTAAATGCTGGACTTAGAAAAATTTCAATAAAAATTCAACCACCGTCGTTCCGATGCCTGACGAGACACTCACCTCCTTATATAGTGCAGTTTGCATCGAACGGTGCGCTGTTCACGCTGGTCGTCCGCCGTCCTGTTTGGCCGGGCGCCAGACTCGATTCAGTAGCGCCTGCAGAGATCCGCCTAGCATTGTCAGAGTGCGATCGTCGTCGTGTGCGCTAATAATGAACAACCGTAGTTCCAGTCAGGACTTAGAAAAATTTCAAAAAATTATGAAACCACCGTAGTTCCTAAAAGCCGTACAAGGAAAATTAGCAATAAATAATGAACAACCGTAGTTCCAGTCAGGACTTAGAAAAATTTCAAAAAATTATGAAACCACCGTAGTTCCTAAAAGCCGTACAAGGAAAATTAGCAATAAATAATGAACAACCGTAGTTCCAGTCAGGACTTAGAAAAATTTCAAAAAATTATGAAACCACCGTAGTTCCTAAAAGCCGTACAAGGAAAATTAGCAATAAATAATGAACAACCGTAGTTCCAGTCAGGACTTAGAAAAATTTCAAAAAATTATGAAACCACCGTAGTTCCTAAAAGCCGTACAAGGAAAATTAGCAATAAATAATGAACAACCGTAGTTCCAGTCAGGACTTAGAAAAATTTCAAAAAATTATGAAACCACCGTAGTTCCTAAAAGCCGTACAAGGAAAATTAGCAATAAATAATGAACAACCGTAGTTCCAGTCAGGACTTAGAAAAATTTCAAAAAATTATGAAACCACCGTAGTTCCTAAAAGCCGTACAAGGAAAATTAGCAATAAATAATGAACAACCGTAGTTCCAGTCAGGACTTAGAAAAATTTCAAAAAATTATGAAACCACCGTAGTTCCTAAAAGCCGTACAAGGAAAATTAGCAATAAATAATGAACAACCGTAGTTCCAGTCAGGACTTAGAAAAATTTCAAAAAATTATGAAACCACCGTAGTTCCTAAAAGCCGTACAAGGAAAATTAGCAATAAATAATGAACAACCGTAGTTCCAGTCAGGACTTAGAAAAATTTCAAAAAATTATGAAACCACCGTAGTTCCTAAAAGCCGTACAAGGAAAATTAGCAATAAATAATGAACAACCGTAGTTCCAGTCAGGACTTAGAAAAATTTCAAAAAATTATGAAACCACCGTAGTTCCTAAAAGCCGTACAAGGAAAATTAGCAATAAATAATGAACAACCGTAGTTCCAGTCAGGACTTAGAAAAATTTCAAAAAATTATGAAACCACCGTAGTTCCTAAAAGCCGTACAAGGAAAATTAGCAATAAATAATGAACAACCGTAGTTCCAGTCAGGACTTAGAAAAATTTCAAAAAATTATGAAACCACCGTAGTTCCTAAAAGCCGTACAAGGAAAATTAGCAATAAATAATGAACAACCGTAGTTCCAGTCAGGACTTAGAAAAATTTCAAAAAATTATGAAACCACCGTAGTTCCTAAAAGCCGTACAAGGAAAATTAGCAATAAATAATGAACAACCGTAGTTCCAGTCAGGACTTAGAAAAATTTCAAAAAATTATGAAACCACCGTAGTTCCTAAAAGCCGTACAAGGAAAATTAGCAATAAATAATGAACAACCGTAGTTCCAGTCAGGACTTAGAAAAATTTCAAAAAATTATGAAACCACCGTAGTTCCTAAAAGCCGTACAAGGAAAATTAGCAATAAATAATGAACAACCGTAGTTCCAGTCAGGACTTAGAAAAATTTCAAAAAATTATGAAACCACCGTAGTTCCTAAAAGCCGTACAAGGAAAATTAGCAATAAATAATGAACAACCGTAGTTCCAGTCAGGACTTAGAAAAATTTCAAAAAATTATGAAACCACCGTAGTTCCTAAAAGCCGTACAAGGAAAATTAGCAATAAATAATGAACAACCGTAGTTCCAGTCAGGACTTAGAAAAATTTCAAAAAATTATGAAACCACCGTAGTTCCTAAAAGCCGTACAAGGAAAATTAGCAATAAATAATGAACAACCGTAGTTCCAGTCAGGACTTAGAAAAATTTCAAAAAATTATGAAACCACCGTAGTTCCTAAAAGCCGTACAAGGAAAATTAGCAATAAATAATGAACAACCGTAGTTCCAGTCAGGACTTAGAAAAATTTCAAAAAATTATGAAACCACCGTAGTTCCTAAAAGCCGTACAAGGAAAATTAGCAATAAATAATGAACAACCGTAGTTCCAGTCAGGACTTAGAAAAATTTCAAAAAATTATGAAACCACCGTAGTTCCTAAAAGCCGTACAAGGAAAATTAGCAATAAATAATGAACAACCGTAGTTCCAGTCAGGACTTAGAAAAATTTCAAAAAATTATGAAACCACCGTAGTTCCTAAAAGCCGTACAAGGAAAATTAGCAATAAATAATGAACAACCGTAGTTCCAGTCAGGACTTAGAAAAATTTCAAAAAATTATGAAACCACCGTAGTTCCTAAAAGCCGTACAAGGAAAATTAGCAATAAATAATGAACAACCGTAGTTCCAGTCAGGACTTAGAAAAATTTCAAAAAATTATGAAACCACCGTAGTTCCTAAAAGCCGTACAAGGAAAATTAGCAATAAATAATGAACAACCGTAGTTCCAGTCAGGACTTAGAAAAATTTCAAAAAATTATGAAACCACCGTAGTTCCTAAAAGCCGTACAAGGAAAATTAGCAATAAATAATGAACAACCGTAGTTCCAGTCAGGACTTAGAAAAATTTCAAAAAATTATGAAACCACCGTAGTTCCTAAAAGCCGTACAAGGAAAATTAGCAATAAATAATGAACAACCGTAGTTCCAGTCAGGACTTAGAAAAATTTCAAAAAATTATGAAACCACCGTAGTTCCTAAAAGCCGTACAAGGAAAATTAGCAATAAATAATGAACAACCGTAGTTCCAGTCAGGACTTAGAAAAATTTCAAAAAATTATGAAACCACCGTAGTTCCTAAAAGCCGTACAAGGAAAATTAGCAATAAATAATGAACAACCGTAGTTCCAGTCAGGACTTAGAAAAATTTCAAAAAATTATGAAACCACCGTAGTTCCTAAAAGCCGTACAAGGAAAATTAGCAATAAATAATGAACAACCGTAGTTCCAGTCAGGACTTAGAAAAATTTCAAAAAATTATGAAACCACCGTAGTTCCTAAAAGCCGTACAAGGAAAATTAGCAATAAATAATGAACAACCGTAGTTCCAGTCAGGACTTAGAAAAATTTCAAAAAATTATGAAACCACCGTAGTTCCTAAAAGCCGTACAAGGAAAATTAGCAATAAATAATGAACAACCGTAGTTCCAGTCAGGACTTAGAAAAATTTCAAAAAATTATGAAACCACCGTAGTTCCTAAAAGCCGTACAAGGAAAATTAGCAATAAATAATGAACAACCGTAGTTCCAGTCAGGACTTAGAAAAATTTCAAAAAATTATGAAACCACCGTAGTTCCTAAAAGCCGTACAAGGAAAATTAGCAATAAATAATGAACAACCGTAGTTCCAGTCAGGACTTAGAAAAATTTCAAAAAATTATGAAACCACCGTAGTTCCTAAAAGCCGTACAAGGAAAATTAGCAATAAATAATGAACAACCGTAGTTCCAGTCAGGACTTAGAAAAATTTCAAAAAATTATGAAACCACCGTAGTTCCTAAAAGCCGTACAAGGAAAATTAGCAATAAATAATGAACAACCGTAGTTCCAGTCAGGACTTAGAAAAATTTCAAAAAATTATGAAACCACCGTAGTTCCTAAAAGCCGTACAAGGAAAATTAGCAATAAATAATGAACAACCGTAGTTCCAGTCAGGACTTAGAAAAATTTCAAAAAATTATGAAACCACCGTAGTTCCTAAAAGCCGTACAAGGAAAATTAGCAATAAATAATGAACAACCGTAGTTCCAGTCAGGACTTAGAAAAATTTCAAAAAATTATGAAACCACCGTAGTTCCTAAAAGCCGTACAAGGAAAATTAGCAATAAATAATGAACAACCGTAGTTCCAGTCAGGACTTAGAAAAATTTCAAAAAATTATGAAACCACCGTAGTTCCTAAAAGCCGTACAAGGAAAATTAGCAATAAATAATGAACAACCGTAGTTCCAGTCAGGACTTAGAAAAATTTCAAAAAATTATGAAACCACCGTAGTTCCTAAAAGCCGTACAAGGAAAATTAGCAATAAATAATGAACAACCGTAGTTCCAGTCAGGACTTAGAAAAATTTCAAAAAATTATGAAACCACCGTAGTTCCTAAAAGCCGTACAAGGAAAATTAGCAATAAATAATGAACAACCGTAGTTCCAGTCAGGACTTAGAAAAATTTCAAAAAATTATGAAACCACCGTAGTTCCTAAAAGCCGTACAAGGAAAATTAGCAATAAATAATGAACAACCGTAGTTCCAGTCAGGACTTAGAAAAATTTCAAAAAATTATGAAACCACCGTAGTTCCTAAAAGCCGTACAAGGAAAATTAGCAATAAATAATGAACAACCGTAGTTCCAGTCAGGACTTAGAAAAATTTCAAAAAATTATGAAACCACCGTAGTTCCTAAAAGCCGTACAAGGAAAATTAGCAATAAATAATGAACAACCGTAGTTCCAGTCAGGACTTAGAAAAATTTCAAAAAATTATGAAACCACCGTAGTTCCTAAAAGCCGTACAAGGAAAATTAGCAATAAATAATGAACAACCGTAGTTCCAGTCAGGACTTAGAAAAATTTCAAAAAATTATGAAACCACCGTAGTTCCTAAAAGCCGTACAAGGAAAATTAGCAATAAATAATGAACAACCGTAGTTCCAGTCAGGACTTAGAAAAATTTCAAAAAATTATGAAACCACCGTAGTTCCTAAAAGCCGTACAAGGAAAATTAGCAATAAATAATGAACAACCGTAGTTCCAGTCAGGACTTAGAAAAATTTCAAAAAATTATGAAACCACCGTAGTTCCTAAAAGCCGTACAAGGAAAATTAGCAATAAATAATGAACAACCGTAGTTCCAGTCAGGACTTAGAAAAATTTCAAAAAATTATGAAACCACCGTAGTTCCTAAAAGCCGTACAAGGAAAATTAGCAATAAATAATGAACAACCGTAGTTCCAGTCAGGACTTAGAAAAATTTCAAAAAATTATGAAACCACCGTAGTTCCTAAAAGCCGTACAAGGAAAATTAGCAATAAATAATGAACAACCGTAGTTCCAGTCAGGACTTAGAAAAATTTCAAAAAATTATGAAACCACCGTAGTTCCTAAAAGCCGTACAAGGAAAATTAGCAATAAATAATGAACAACCGTAGTTCCAGTCAGGACTTAGAAAAATTTCAAAAAATTATGAAACCACCGTAGTTCCTAAAAGCCGTACAAGGAAAATTAGCAATAAATAATGAACAACCGTAGTTCCAGTCAGGACTTAGAAAAATTTCAAAAAATTATGAAACCACCGTAGTTCCTAAAAGCCGTACAAGGAAAATTAGCAATAAATAATGAACAACCGTAGTTCCAGTCAGGACTTAGAAAAATTTCAAAAAATTATGAAACCACCGTAGTTCCTAAAAGCCGTACAAGGAAAATTAGCAATAAATAATGAACAACCGTAGTTCCAGTCAGGACTTAGAAAAATTTCAAAAAATTATGAAACCACCGTAGTTCCTAAAAGCCGTACAAGGAAAATTAGCAATAAATAATGAACAACCGTAGTTCCAGTCAGGACTTAGAAAAATTTCAAAAAATTATGAAACCACCGTAGTTCCTAAAAGCCGTACAAGGAAAATTAGCAATAAATAATGAACAACCGTAGTTCCAGTCAGGACTTAGAAAAATTTCAAAAAATTATGAAACCACCGTAGTTCCTAAAAGCCGTACAAGGAAAATTAGCAATAAATAATGAACAACCGTAGTTCCAGTCAGGACTTAGAAAAATTTCAAAAAATTATGAAACCACCGTAGTTCCTAAAAGCCGTACAAGGAAAATTAGCAATAAATAATGAACAACCGTAGTTCCAGTCAGGACTTAGAAAAATTTCAAAAAATTATGAAACCACCGTAGTTCCTAAAAGCCGTACAAGGAAAATTAGCAATAAATAATGAACAACCGTAGTTCCAGTCAGGACTTAGAAAAATTTCAAAAA
>CATORM010000145.1:90000-112500 GCA_951805265.1 Schizotus pectinicornis
GCTCCGCCGGGTAGCGTGCCCCCAAAATAGTGTGAGTCCAAACCAGTTAGAAGCTCGTCCATTACTATGTTGAATAGTAATGGACTAATTGGGTCACCCTGCCTGACTCCCCTACGAATGCCCAAGGGCCTCGTTGAGTCGGTACCGGAACGGATGGTCGTCGTAGCCTCAAAAGTGCTCATTATGTATTTAGACAGGTCCTGGGAGAAACCGAAGCGCTCAAGAGCCCTCCGTATCGACCCGTGCGACACCGTGTCGAAGGCCTTCCTGACATCCAAAGAGATGACATGGTATGGCTTGCCTAGGTCCGTACGAGATTTTATGTACGTGTCCAGTATGAGGGCGTTCCCCAGAGTGCCGTCCGTGTCGACAAACCCTCTCTGGTGTTCTGAGAGGTTTACTTTCCCTTTAATGTGTTGGATCAGCACTCTGTGAAGCAACCGCTGGACAGCCGACCCGATGGTAATCGGCCGCCAATTGGAAGGTTCACTGAGGTCGCCGTCTTTGGGGATAAGGGTGGTTCTTAATTTTCTCCATTGTGTCGGCTGGACGTTCCTGCTCAATATAATATTGAACAACACCGCCAGCTCTAAGTTCGGTGTGGACTTGACCGTCGGCACGGACACACGGTCCGTACCGGGAGCGGACTCCGACCATTTGGCTTTCGCCTTGGCCACGTCAAGCTCTGTCACAGCCGGGAGATTAACCCCTTCTTCCCCTCCGACACGATCGTAAGGAGCATCATCGATCGGCGACTCGCACCCGAAAATCCCACCATAAAAAGCCTCAATCGCGGCCGTAGAAGGACCCTCCGACCGGTCCCCTATGGGCTTGCCAGCAATTACCCCTTGTGCCAATCCTCTCCTGTTTTTGTTGTATAGATCCTGCGTCTTTTTGAAAAGCGAAGCTCGCGCCCCACTGCCAGTATTTTGCTGGCCATAGTGATGCGCAGGACCTTGTCTGTTCGCGTTGTTATTACCGCCCCTTCGGTGTTTCTGCTTTGACACCTTTTGACTCGCTAGAGTTGTTTCGAGCCAGCGATCTACCACATATAAGACTCGATCGCTTGGCTCTTTTAGCGCTACTTTGACCAGCTCAGTCATGCTTGGGGGTATAGAGTTGGAAGCGTCCAACCGCCTCAGAAAGGCAGCCGGGCCACCTCCAGCCCCAACCTCCGTTTGCTCTGCCTGCGTAAAGAGGGGCAGATTTGTGCCGTCACTTACCCTGTCGGGAACTGACGGCACCGGAGACAGATGGTCTTCCTGAGCTGGGTGTGTCATAGCTGGGCTGGCTATTGAGACTACAGGAGAGAGGGGTCTGGGTCTTCCCCGATTGGCAGTTGGCCCGTCGGTTTCCGGTGTTGGAGGAGTCCGCGGGCCGCGAGAGAGAACTCCCACAGCAGGACGACGAGCCGCGAGGCGCGTAGCTCTGACGCCCCTCAACGGTCTAACGTCCTCGATGATTTCCTCCACAATTTCAGATGCAGGAGGCTCTGGTGTGCTATCGGGCTCGATGGTCAGCCCGGCCAGTTCTGCGTTCGCATTGCCGACGAGCTTGGCGGCGTTTGCTCGCGTTGTGCGAGTCGCAGGTGCCGTCACCGTACTTGCGGTTCTAGCCTGCCGAGAGGAACTTGTTACCGTTGCGGTTCTTACGGCTTTTGCACGTTTTGTGACTTGCGGAGCAGGCGTGTTAAGGTCAACCTGCGCTTCCGCTCGCGCTATCTCCAAGTATCTGCGATACTCGGGCTTCTCTCTCTTTGTACGGACCTGTTGTTTAGTCAGGCCCGTCGCGGCCATCATATCTTTGTAAAAGTACCCAGTGGTACTTGTGGCCTCTACCCTGGCTATGGTAGCTAGAAGCTCGCTTTCGGGCGCCGGCATCTGCGCCTCTAATTCCTGCTGGTATTCTGCAGGATGGGCCCGCCTTTCATGTTGGCGGACCCCGGCATATGTAGCGTACTTTGCGCCACAGAACTGGCAGGAACCCTGGTCTCGGGTCCCGCACTCTTTTTGGTGCCTTGCCAGCGAAGTCTTAAGAGCATAAGACCTTCCACAGTGACAAGCAAAGACCGACCCCGCAGTAGGGGCCGGGATGGACGGCCGTTGGCTACCGGTATTTAACTCGGCGCCATTTGCTTTAGTGTTTACACCCTTAGCCGTCGTTACTGACACGGGCGTATTAGGCTTCCGTGTAGGTGGTGGCATATTGGTCTTAAGCCTCCACTTGATTCAACCAGAAACGCAAGACTAGCCTTGGTACACACACAAGGAAAGCGCCTTAACGTTACCAATCGAATCGCACAGCTGTACTTGGTCACCGGTCGTTACAACACGGCTTACCAGCGGGCCCACGAGGAGGGGACAGCCACTATGACTTAGTGCAATGTTCGAGAGTCATAGTTACTCCCGCCGTTTACCCGCGCTTGCTTGAATTTCTTCACGTTGACATTCAGAGCACTGGGCAGAAATCACATTGCGTCAACACCCGCAGGGGCCATCGCAATGCTTTGTTTTAATTAGACAGTCGGATTCCCCAAGTCCGTGCCAGTTCTGAGTTGACCGTTGAATGGCGGTCGAAGAGGATATATCGGAACGCCCGATTGAGGCGCACTCCGATCCTCGAAGCAAAACGGTTCCGCGGGAGGTCAAGACCGGGACCGGGACTCGGCTTAGACGCGGGTTCGCCCGAAAGCGTCCGCGCTTCACCTCGCCCAGGCCCGGTACGTCACACTGACCCGCTTCCCCGCCAAGCCCGACACACCCCGATCCTCAGAGCCAATCCTTATCCCGAAGTTACGGATCCAATTTGCCGACTTCCCTTACCTACATTATTCTATCGACTAGAGGCTCTTTACCTTGGAGACCTGCTGCGGATATGGGTACGAACCGGCGCGACGCCTCCACGTGGCCCTCTCCCGGATTTTCAAGGTCCGAGGGGAAGATCCGGACACCGCCGCAACTGCGGTGCTCTTCGCGTTCCAAACCATATCTCCCTGCTAGAGGATTCCATGGAACTCGAACGCTCATACAGAAAAGAAAACTCTTTCCGGATCTCCCGACGGCGTCTCCGGGTCATTTTGGGTTACCCCGACGAACTCTCTTGCGAGGGCCCGACTTATAAGCGGTTCCGCTGCCGGGTTCCGGAATAGGAACCGGATTCCCTTTCGCCCGTCTGGTGTTCAAGCTATATTACATATACACATAATAAACTACACCAATCGACATCGGCTTTCGCCTAGGGCTTAGGATCGACTGACTCGTGTGCAACGGCTGTTCACACGAAACCCTTCTCCACATCAGTCCTCCAGGTCCTCGCTGGAGTATTTGCTACTACCACCAAGATCTGCACCGACGGTGGCTCCAGACGGCCCCACGGCCAGTCCTTCTGCGCTCACCGCCGCGACCCTCCTACTCGTCAGGGCTTCATGGCCCGTCCCGAAAGACGGACCGCACATGCCGCTGACGGCAGAGTATAAGCACAACGCTTCAGCGCCATCCATTTTCAGGGCTGGTAACTTCGGCAGGTGAGTTGTTACACACTCCTTAGCGGATTCCGACTTCCATGGCCACCGTCCTGATGTCTTAAGTTACCAACGCCTTTCATGGTATCCCATAAGCGTCGATTTAGGCGCTTTAACTCTGCGTTTGGTTCATCCCACAGCGCCAGTTCTGCTTACCAAAAATGGCCCACTTGGCACTCTGATTCGAGTCTCGCGGCTTCATGCATTCAAGCAAGCCGGAGATCTCACCCATTTAAAGTTTGAGAATAGGTTGAGGCCGTTTCGACCCCAATGCCTCTAATCATTCGCTTTACCGGATGAAACTCGTACGCAACGAGCACCAGCTATCCTGAGGGAAACTTCGGAGGGAACCAGCTACTAGATGGTTCGATTAGTCTTTCGCCCCTATACCCAGTTCAGACGATCGATTTGCACGTCAGAATCGCTACGGACCTCCATCAGGGTTTCCCCTGACTTCGTCCTGACCAGGCATAGTTCACCATCTTTCGGGTACCAGCGTGTACGCTCTTGGTGCGCCTCATCTCGTGATGAGAAAGAGACGCCCCGGGAGTGCGGGGCGGCGGCCGAGACCGGTCACCCATCCTCCCTCGGTCCGCGCAAGGCGGACCTTCACTTTCATTTTGCCTTTAGGCATAGCAACGTGTCCCAATGACTCGCGCACATGCTAGACTCCTTGGTCCGTGTTTCAAGACGGGTCCTGAAAGTACCCAAAGCTATGGCGCCGCAGATAGGCGTTTCAACGAGGTCTGTCCGAGAACACGACGGCCAACAGTCGTTCGGTGTCAGGAACGGACCAGGTCCGATCACCGACGCTACACGAACGCGCTTGCCGTCGGTCGGACGCTAACTGTGTAGCGGCCCCGCGCCATCTTAGAACAACCGTCGGGTCTGTAGGCCAGGCGACCGCGGGTTCGTCCGAAACGGAATAAACCGTGTCCGGACGGGCTACACCGCAGGCCTCAGGCCGACACCCAACGGATCGCGACGTCCTACTCGGGGAGAAGTGCACGCTTTCGCCGCCAGTCGTTCGAACAGGAGGAACGTACGAAGCGTAATGCGACGTCCGCCTCACTCGGCTGTCCGGAACTTGCGGCGAGACACGCTGAATCTCCCCTTTCGATCTTTCGGGTTTCTCAGGTTTACCCCTGAACGGTTTCACGTACTATTGAACTCTCTCTTCAAAGTTCTTTTCAACTTTCCCTCACGGTACTTGTTCGCTATCGGTCTCGTGGTCATATTTAGCCTTAGATGGAGTTTACCACCCGCTTAGGGCTGCACTCTCAAGCAACCCGACTCTGAGGAGAGATCCTCCCGCGATCGGCGGCGGTCCAACGGGCCTGGCACCCTCTGTGGGTAGTGGCCCCGTTCAAGAAGGACTTGGACGCACCGCACAATCTCGGGATTGCGGACCCTCCCTAACACCACATTTCCCAGCGTCCGGTTTCGGCCGCGGGATTCGGTGCTGGGCTAATCCCTGTTCGCTCGCCGCTACTAAGGGAATCCTAGTTAGTTTCTTTTCCTCCGCTTACTAATATGCTTAAATTCAGCGGGTAGTCTCTCCTGCTTTGAGGTCGTGTAACAAAGTTTTACGTATTGTACGACGTCTTTGTCGCACGCGTTTTTTGCCCTTTAAGTTTCGTACGCCGAATAACGATCAGACGTCCTCGTGTCTCTGAGAGATTCTCGGACTCGACGATCGCATCGCAACGAAACAAGCGCTTCTACGCGACGACGACGCCTCCGAACCGAAGACCCCCTTTTCAGAGGTCCTTACGGCCAGCAAACGTTTCCAACAAAGGACGTTATCACGTCTCTAGATGTCGCGAGACCACGACAACGACGACGACCCACTACCAATTCAGGCACAGGTACTAACGTCGTAGTGTACGTGGAACACGCGTCGTACATCCAACGCGCTCCGACGTCTTTCTAATCTTTCTTCGTGTAGCGTCGTTTCGTACCACGTCTTTCCGTCTGTGTGTCTCTCAACAACATCACACGTTCGTTCTCCACGTATTATTTCACGTGGTTAAACGTCTGTGTATTGTCATCGACGACGACGACGACGGTTTCGTCGTACGGTACTTTCGTCGCACATACACGTCGATAGAAAAGATGACCGAGCAGTCTTTGAAATTGACACGACCCTCAACCAGGAGTGGTCCGGGAACAGTATCCGAGGACCGCAATGTGCGTTCAAAATGTCGATGTTCATGTGTCCTGCAGTTCACACGTTGACGCGCAATTAGCTGCGTTCTTCATCGACCCACGAGCCAAGTGATCCACCGTTCAGGGTAATCTTTTTAGAATGTATCAATCACCGTTTTACCGGTGGACGAGATACAAGCGAGTGGCTTTTTTGTTCGCTCACCTTCCGTAGTCGGCAGAATGTCACTTACATCCTTCATACGGTAGGGTTCGCTGGTTTTGTTTTAGGCGTGTTCTTTCTCTTTTGCTAATCGATCGTCCACGTGACGTCTCCTAACGAAAGAGCAACACGGTTCATTAGAGAGTTACTTTCGAACAGACGACGACATTTGGCACTCTACTTGCATGCAATTCCGTCCTGACAGCAAACTGAGGAGGAGCATGCGTATGCTTATGCCAGGCGCTCGTCGTCCTTAAAGCTCTACTGAGAACTCAACTTTTAAGAACTTTTGCGAAAGATACCCGGACGTTTAACCATGGCAGTACCTTTCGGCAATCGGGCGAATATCATTTAAAACCTCCGGAAGCGGCGCCACCACGGGCGCTCCGCGTTCCTTCTACCGGTCCGCAAGATGACCAGACGAAAGAGAGAACAACGTCCTTTACAAGACGGTCTCTTCTTTGCGTTCCAGCACCAGCGGTAACCGATCCAGGTACCCGAGAGTTTTACATACTCTCCTTTTTAGAACGGTCTTTCCGTTCGTTTAGTCACTTCGAAATAATTCGAAGGTAGTTCGCAAAGAACGGCGTCAGTACACGACGGAATCGAGTGTGTATGTTTATAACATCCGTTCTAACGAACGGTCAGTTTAACAACGCAACTACGGATTCCACGTGCACGAAACTGCGACTCTCCTGCCGAACGGCAAGGCTAGTCGTCTTTCCGTTCAGAGCTTTACGTTCGACAATTTTATTCGTGTAAGGAACACGGTAATGATCCTTCCGCAGGTTCACCTACGGAAACCTTGTTACGACTTTTACTTCCTCTAAATGATCAAGTTTGGTCATCTTCTCAGCAACATCGGTGACGCCGAAACGCCACCGCGTACCGATCCGAAGACCTCACTAAATCATTCAATCGGTAGTAGCGACGGGCGGTGTGTACAAAGGGCAGGGACGTAATCAACGCGAGCTTATGACTCGCGCTTACTGGGAATTCCTCGTTCATGGGGAACAATTGCAAGCCCCAATCCCTAGCACGAAGGAGCTTCAACGGGTTACCCGGTCCGTTCGGACAGGGATCACACGTTGATTCCTTCAGTGTAGCGCGCGTGCGGCCCAGAACATCTAAGGGCATCACAGACCTGTTATTGCTCAATCTCGTGCGGCTAGAAGCCGCCTGTCCCTCTAAGAAGAATTGTTTGTACGCCGACAGTAAAAACCGCGCGCGGAAACCGAGCGAACTCGGAACCGGCGGGCATTTAAGATGTCGAAATACGCCTATTTAGCAGGCTAGAGTCTCGTTCGTTATCGGAATTAACCAGACAAATCGCTCCACCAACTAAGAACGGCCATGCACCACCACCCACCGAATCAAGAAAGAGCTCTCAATCTGTCAATCCTTCCGGTGTCCGGGCCTGGTGAGGTTTCCCGTGTTGAGTCAAATTAAGCCGCAGGCTCCACTCCTGGTGGTGCCCTTCCGTCAATTCCTTTAAGTTTCAGCTTTGCAACCATACTTCCCCCGGAACCCAAAAGCTTTGGTTTCCCGGAAGCTGCCCGCCGAGTCATCGGAGGAACGTCGGCGGATCGCTAGCTGGCATCGTTTATGGTTAGAACTAGGGCGGTATCTGATCGCCTTCGAACCTCTAACTTTCGTTCTTGATCAATGAAAGCGTTTTTGGCAAATGCTTTCGCTTCTGTCCGTCTTGCGACGATCCAAGAATTTCACCTCTAACGTCGCAATACGAATGCCCCCATCCGTTCCTATTAATCATTACCTCGGGGTTCCGAAAACCAACAAAATAGAACCGAGGTCCTATTCCATTATTCCATGCACACATATTCAGGCAATGTTTTAGCCTGCTTTAAGCACTCTAATTTGTTCAAAGTAAACGTGCCGGCCCACCTCGACACTCAGTGAAGAGCACCGCGGCGGGATTGAGTTGGGCCGCCCTTTCAAGCTAAGCCCACCGGCAGGACGTCCGGCGGCACGCCAGTTGACACCGCGAACGATGAACCGGCGGCGCTGGACACAGATTCGACTACGAGCTTTTTAACCGCAACAACTTTAATATACGCTATTGGAGCTGGAATTACCGCGGCTGCTGGCACCAGACTTGCCCTCCAATTGATCCTCGTTAAAGGGTTTAGAGTGTACTCATTCCGATTACGGGGCCTCGGATGAGTCCCGTATCGTTATTTTTCGTCACTACCTCCCCGTGCCGGGAGTGGGTAATTTGCGCGCCTGCTGCCTTCCTTGGATGTGGTAGCCGTTTCTCAGGCTCCCTCTCCGGAATCGAACCCTGATTCCCCGTTACCCGTTACAACCATGGTAGGCGCAGAACCTACCATCGACAGTTGATAAGGCAGACATTTGAAAGATGCGTCGCCGGTGCGAGACCGTGCGATCAGCGTAAAGTTATTCAGAGTCACCAAGTGATACGATGACGGCGAGCCGCCACCGATTGGTTTTGATCTAATAAAAGCGCTCCTTCCGTCTCCGGTCGGAGCTCTGTTTGCATGTATTAGCTCTAGAATTACCACAGTTATCCAAGTAAAGTGGGTACGATCTAAGGAACCATAACTGATTTAATGAGCCTTTTGCGGTTTCACCTTAATTTGGCTTGTACTGAGACATGCATGGCTTAATCTTTGAGACAAGCATATGACTACTGGCAGGATCAACCAGGGAACTGCGTCGTGATTGCACACGTCAAAGACTACTGTGACAAACACTTTGCACGTTCTTTTTTCTCCGAGCGACACGATTTACGACGTGGTGTAGAAAGAGCAGCCCTCCGAAGAGAACACTCAATCGTACCACGACGATTATGTCGTGTTTACGCTACTGAAAAAACTTGGACGTATAAAGTGTGCGTGTGTGCGTTTTCGATCCGCATGGAAACGAAACGCCACGCTTACTTCGTACATATTTTGCGACCCCGTTTTTGACGGCGTTTAAAAACGGCTTGACCCGTTGACCACGTGTCGTTGGGTGTCTTCCGTTTATTTGCCGTTCGAAACGTTGTTCACAGAGGCGCTCCAAGTGGCACACCCCGTCGATATTCACTACATTCGTAGAGAGTTCGACTTATAAAACTTCGAAACATTCTCTCGACCCTTCGCTAGTTTGTAAGCGACACGGTGTTCGATTGAAATTATTTCGTTTCTACATACTTATTCTCGCTCGGACAGAGGAGAGTTGTTGAATGTTTGTTCGATCGGAGACTTGTCTTTTTCAAGATTCATCACCGTCTACTTGGGTTGACCGCATAAGACCCGCTAACGTCAAAGCGCTCGCTAAAGCCGCAGTCTCGCAGTGAATTTTATTGCTGGCAGGATGCTGAAGCCCTTAGAAGGACCAGTTCGGCCACCAACAACACAACACGCTCCATAGACGCCAATTTTGGTTTCATGCGGTGTCTCTCGAAATACTAAACGGTTCGACAGCGGCTGTAAGACAACTTACTCTGTAGGAGGAGTGTCAAGCCTTTGAATCGTCCGTAACTGTAGATCTAAAGACAACGCAGGTAAATCGAACGCAGCCAAACAGACACACGAAAGTGCGACGATCTGTTGCGGTCGGGACCCCTGTTGCTTAGCTCACTAATTATTGTAAGTCATTTACTCCGGCTCTCGCTTCGAGAAAGCGCAACAATAGGACCACTTTTGACGTTTCGACATTTAACGGGACGTCTTTAGAGCCGGAGAACGTGACTTTCCGTCAATTCCCATTGTTTTTATATTTAACGTCTGCCTGCTCAGACTTTTTTTTGTTGCTCAACTGCCCTCTTGTTGGCTTTATTTTTCTTTGCGGTTCAACTGCCCTCTTTTGTTGACCTCATTGCTTTTATGCTGTTGCATTTCGACAGTCTATTTTAGACTCACTACTATGAACTTTTGTTCCGTCAAAATTTTATTTTATTTTTCAACCACAGATAAAAAGACACACAAAGTGCGAAGATTTTCTGCGGAAGGGACCCCTGTTGCTTAGCTCGCCCACCTTACGGTAAGTTACCCCAGCTCTCGCTACGAGGAAGCGCAACAATAGGACCACTTGACGCCGTTTGTCTTTCGACGAGACGTCTTGAGAGCCACGTGGGAGGTTTTACTTGACGACTTTATGCACATATTAACTGAATTTCTTCAAGCGATTTTTGCTGCATTAAAGTACGTCTTTCGACCCCAGAACGGATAATAGCCGTTACGAGACTCTTTGGTCCTGCTATTACCTTGTGTTCTTATCCACCGTACGTTCAAGAAATTTGGAGGACTTCGAGCGAGTTTTTAATTCGTCGTCGTCCCCCCTTTGGATCTTCTTTCCCAGATTTGTTATTTATTTTATTTATTTCAGGGGACTTTGAGCGAGTTTTTAAGTCGTCGTCGTCCCCCTTTGGATCTTTCCCTGATTTGTTATTTATTTTATTTATTTCAGGGGACTTCGAGCGAGTTTTTAATTCGTCGTCGTCCCCCCTTTGGATCTTCTTTCCCAGATTTGTTATTTATTTTATTTATTTCAGGGGACTTCGAGCGAGTTTTTAAGTCGTCGTCGTCCCCCTTTTGGTCTTCTTTCCCTGATTTGTTATTTATTTTATTTATTTCAGGGGACTTCGAGCGAGTTTTTAATTCGTCGTCGTCCCCCCTTTGGTCTTCTTTCCCTGATTTGTTATTTATTTTATTTATTTCAGGGGACTTCGAGCGAGTTTTTAATTCGTCGTCGTCCCCCCTTTGGTCTTCTTTCCCAAATTTATTTCGGCGTATTTTCAGGCAATCATTTCTCGGTGAGGAAGGTACGCCGTTTTAATTCTCAAATGTTCAACTCAACAGAGAGAATTCCATTCAAAATCTGCATTTCATCGATTGCCTGTCTGCAACACCACTCCTTCCTCATATAGTGCAGTTTGCATCGAACGGGGCGCTATTCACGCATTTGACTTAGCATCGAGCGCCGCAGCCCACGACCGGTCGACAGCGCCCAACCGGCCGAAACAAACCATTCAAAACGTCTAGTCAAGCAAAGCCAGAGTAGGTCTGCCTCGCCTGTACTGATCTACACTTTACTTGCCCGATATAAAGCTACCGTATTTCCAGTCGAGGACGACTGACACACACCTCCTTATATAGTGCAGTTTGCATCGAACGGTGCGCTGTTCACGCTGGTCGTCCGCCGTCCTGTTTGGCCGGGCGCCAGACTCGATTCAGTAGCGCCTGCAGAGATCCGCCTAGCATTGTCAGAGTGCGATCGTCGTTGTGTGCGCTGGGCGCCAGACCCGCTTCGCCAGCGCCTGCAGAGATCCGCCGAGCATTGTCGGACTTAGAATAATTTCGCTCGACAATTTTTGATGAACGGTGGTTATTAAATGCTGGACTTAGAAAAATTTCAATAAAATTCAACCACCGTCGTTCCGATGCCTGACGAGACACTCACCTCCTTATATAGTGCAGTTTGCATCGAACGGTGCGCTGTTCACGCTGGTCGTCCGCCGTCCTGTTTGGCCGGGCGCCAGACTCGATTCAGTAGCGCCTGCAGAGATCCGCCTAGCATTGTCAGAGTGCGATCGTCGTCGTGTGCGCTGGGCGCCAGACCCGCTTCGCCAGCGCCTGCAGAGATCCGCCGAGCATTGTCGGACTTAGAATAATTTCGCTCGACAATTTTTGATGAACGGTGGTTATTAAATGCTGGACTTAGAAAAATTTCAATAAAAATTCAACCACCGTCGTTCCGATGCCTGACGAGACACTCACCTCCTTATATAGTGCAGTTTGCATCGAACGGTGCGCTGTTCACGCTGGTCGTCCGCCGTCCTGTTTGGCCGGGCGCCAGACTCGATTCAGTAGCGCCTGCAGAGATCCGCCTAGCATTGTCAGAGTGCGATCGTCGTCGTGTGCGCTGGGCGCCAGACCCGCTTCGCCAGCGCCTGCAGAGATCCGCCGAGCATTGTCGGACTTAGAATAATTTCGCTCGACAATTTTTGATGAACCGTGGTTATTAAATGCTGGACTTAGAAAAATTTCAATAAAAATTCAACCACCGTCGTTCCGATGCCTGACGAGACACTCACCTCCTTATATAGTGCAGTTTGCATCGAACGGTGCGCTGTTCACGCTGGTCGTCCGCCGTCCTGTTTGGCCGGGCGCCAGACTCGATTCAGTAGCGCCTGCAGAGATCCGCCGAGCATTGTCGGACTTAGAATAATTTCGCTCGACAATTTTTGATGAACGGTGGTTATTAAATGCTGGACTTAGAAAAATTTCAATAAAAATTCAACCACCGTCGTTCCGATGCCTGACGAGACACTCACCTCCTTATATAGTGCAGTTTGCATCGAACGGTGCGCTGTTCACGCTGGTCGTCCGCCGTCCTGTTTGGCCGGGCGCCAGACTCGATTCAGTAGCGCCTGCAGAGATCCGCCTAGCATTGTCAGAGTGCGATCGTCGTCGTGTGCGCTGGGCGCCAGACCCGCTTCGCCAGCGCCTGCAGAGATCCGCCGAGCATTGTCGGACTTAGAATAATTTCGCTCGACAATTTTTGATGAACGGTGGTTATTAAATGCTGGACTTAGAAAAATTTCAATAAAAATTCAACCACCGTCGTTCCGATGCCTGACGAGACACTCACCTCCTTATATAGTGCAGTTTGCATCGAACGGTGCGCTGTTCACGCTGGTCGTCCGCCGTCCTGTTTGGCCGGGCGCCAGACTCGATTCAGTAGCGCCTGCAGAGATCCGCCTAGCATTGTCAGAGTGCGATCGTCGTCGTGTGCGCTAATAATGAACAACCGTAGTTCCAGTCAGGACTTAGAAAAATTTCAAAAAATTATGAAACCACCGTAGTTCCTAAAAGCCGTACAAGGAAAATTAGCAATAAATAATGAACAACCGTAGTTCCAGTCAGGACTTAGAAAAATTTCAAAAAATTATGAAACCACCGTAGTTCCTAAAAGCCGTACAAGGAAAATTAGCAATAAATAATGAACAACCGTAGTTCCAGTCAGGACTTAGAAAAATTTCAAAAAATTATGAAACCACCGTAGTTCCTAAAAGCCGTACAAGGAAAATTAGCAATAAATAATGAACAACCGTAGTTCCAGTCAGGACTTAGAAAAATTTCAAAAAATTATGAAACCACCGTAGTTCCTAAAAGCCGTACAAGGAAAATTAGCAATAAATAATGAACAACCGTAGTTCCAGTCAGGACTTAGAAAAATTTCAAAAAATTATGAAACCACCGTAGTTCCTAAAAGCCGTACAAGGAAAATTAGCAATAAATAATGAACAACCGTAGTTCCAGTCAGGACTTAGAAAAATTTCAAAAAATTATGAAACCACCGTAGTTCCTAAAAGCCGTACAAGGAAAATTAGCAATAAATAATGAACAACCGTAGTTCCAGTCAGGACTTAGAAAAATTTCAAAAAATTATGAAACCACCGTAGTTCCTAAAAGCCGTACAAGGAAAATTAGCAATAAATAATGAACAACCGTAGTTCCAGTCAGGACTTAGAAAAATTTCAAAAAATTATGAAACCACCGTAGTTCCTAAAAGCCGTACAAGGAAAATTAGCAATAAATAATGAACAACCGTAGTTCCAGTCAGGACTTAGAAAAATTTCAAAAAATTATGAAACCACCGTAGTTCCTAAAAGCCGTACAAGGAAAATTAGCAATAAATAATGAACAACCGTAGTTCCAGTCAGGACTTAGAAAAATTTCAAAAAATTATGAAACCACCGTAGTTCCTAAAAGCCGTACAAGGAAAATTAGCAATAAATAATGAACAACCGTAGTTCCAGTCAGGACTTAGAAAAATTTCAAAAAATTATGAAACCACCGTAGTTCCTAAAAGCCGTACAAGGAAAATTAGCAATAAATAATGAACAACCGTAGTTCCAGTCAGGACTTAGAAAAATTTCAAAAAATTATGAAACCACCGTAGTTCCTAAAAGCCGTACAAGGAAAATTAGCAATAAATAATGAACAACCGTAGTTCCAGTCAGGACTTAGAAAAATTTCAAAAAATTATGAAACCACCGTAGTTCCTAAAAGCCGTACAAGGAAAATTAGCAATAAATAATGAACAACCGTAGTTCCAGTCAGGACTTAGAAAAATTTCAAAAAATTATGAAACCACCGTAGTTCCTAAAAGCCGTACAAGGAAAATTAGCAATAAATAATGAACAACCGTAGTTCCAGTCAGGACTTAGAAAAATTTCAAAAAATTATGAAACCACCGTAGTTCCTAAAAGCCGTACAAGGAAAATTAGCAATAAATAATGAACAACCGTAGTTCCAGTCAGGACTTAGAAAAATTTCAAAAAATTATGAAACCACCGTAGTTCCTAAAAGCCGTACAAGGAAAATTAGCAATAAATAATGAACAACCGTAGTTCCAGTCAGGACTTAGAAAAATTTCAAAAAATTATGAAACCACCGTAGTTCCTAAAAGCCGTACAAGGAAAATTAGCAATAAATAATGAACAACCGTAGTTCCAGTCAGGACTTAGAAAAATTTCAAAAAATTATGAAACCACCGTAGTTCCTAAAAGCCGTACAAGGAAAATTAGCAATAAATAATGAACAACCGTAGTTCCAGTCAGGACTTAGAAAAATTTCAAAAAATTATGAAACCACCGTAGTTCCTAAAAGCCGTACAAGGAAAATTAGCAATAAATAATGAACAACCGTAGTTCCAGTCAGGACTTAGAAAAATTTCAAAAAATTATGAAACCACCGTAGTTCCTAAAAGCCGTACAAGGAAAATTAGCAATAAATAATGAACAACCGTAGTTCCAGTCAGGACTTAGAAAAATTTCAAAAAATTATGAAACCACCGTAGTTCCTAAAAGCCGTACAAGGAAAATTAGCAATAAATAATGAACAACCGTAGTTCCAGTCAGGACTTAGAAAAATTTCAAAAAATTATGAAACCACCGTAGTTCCTAAAAGCCGTACAAGGAAAATTAGCAATAAATAATGAACAACCGTAGTTCCAGTCAGGACTTAGAAAAATTTCAAAAAATTATGAAACCACCGTAGTTCCTAAAAGCCGTACAAGGAAAATTAGCAATAAATAATGAACAACCGTAGTTCCAGTCAGGACTTAGAAAAATTTCAAAAAATTATGAAACCACCGTAGTTCCTAAAAGCCGTACAAGGAAAATTAGCAATAAATAATGAACAACCGTAGTTCCAGTCAGGACTTAGAAAAATTTCAAAAAATTATGAAACCACCGTAGTTCCTAAAAGCCGTACAAGGAAAATTAGCAATAAATAATGAACAACCGTAGTTCCAGTCAGGACTTAGAAAAATTTCAAAAAATTATGAAACCACCGTAGTTCCTAAAAGCCGTACAAGGAAAATTAGCAATAAATAATGAACAACCGTAGTTCCAGTCAGGACTTAGAAAAATTTCAAAAAATTATGAAACCACCGTAGTTCCTAAAAGCCGTACAAGGAAAATTAGCAATAAATAATGAACAACCGTAGTTCCAGTCAGGACTTAGAAAAATTTCAAAAAATTATGAAACCACCGTAGTTCCTAAAAGCCGTACAAGGAAAATTAGCAATAAATAATGAACAACCGTAGTTCCAGTCAGGACTTAGAAAAATTTCAAAAAATTATGAAACCACCGTAGTTCCTAAAAGCCGTACAAGGAAAATTAGCAATAAATAATGAACAACCGTAGTTCCAGTCAGGACTTAGAAAAATTTCAAAAAATTATGAAACCACCGTAGTTCCTAAAAGCCGTACAAGGAAAATTAGCAATAAATAATGAACAACCGTAGTTCCAGTCAGGACTTAGAAAAATTTCAAAAAATTATGAAACCACCGTAGTTCCTAAAAGCCGTACAAGGAAAATTAGCAATAAATAATGAACAACCGTAGTTCCAGTCAGGACTTAGAAAAATTTCAAAAAATTATGAAACCACCGTAGTTCCTAAAAGCCGTACAAGGAAAATTAGCAATAAATAATGAACAACCGTAGTTCCAGTCAGGACTTAGAAAAATTTCAAAAAATTATGAAACCACCGTAGTTCCTAAAAGCCGTACAAGGAAAATTAGCAATAAATAATGAACAACCGTAGTTCCAGTCAGGACTTAGAAAAATTTCAAAAAATTATGAAACCACCGTAGTTCCTAAAAGCCGTACAAGGAAAATTAGCAATAAATAATGAACAACCGTAGTTCCAGTCAGGACTTAGAAAAATTTCAAAAAATTATGAAACCACCGTAGTTCCTAAAAGCCGTACAAGGAAAATTAGCAATAAATAATGAACAACCGTAGTTCCAGTCAGGACTTAGAAAAATTTCAAAAAATTATGAAACCACCGTAGTTCCTAAAAGCCGTACAAGGAAAATTAGCAATAAATAATGAACAACCGTAGTTCCAGTCAGGACTTAGAAAAATTTCAAAAAATTATGAAACCACCGTAGTTCCTAAAAGCCGTACAAGGAAAATTAGCAATAAATAATGAACAACCGTAGTTCCAGTCAGGACTTAGAAAAATTTCAAAAAATTATGAAACCACCGTAGTTCCTAAAAGCCGTACAAGGAAAATTAGCAATAAATAATGAACAACCGTAGTTCCAGTCAGGACTTAGAAAAATTTCAAAAAATTATGAAACCACCGTAGTTCCTAAAAGCCGTACAAGGAAAATTAGCAATAAATAATGAACAACCGTAGTTCCAGTCAGGACTTAGAAAAATTTCAAAAAATTATGAAACCACCGTAGTTCCTAAAAGCCGTACAAGGAAAATTAGCAATAAATAATGAACAACCGTAGTTCCAGTCAGGACTTAGAAAAATTTCAAAAAATTATGAAACCACCGTAGTTCCTAAAAGCCGTACAAGGAAAATTAGCAATAAATAATGAACAACCGTAGTTCCAGTCAGGACTTAGAAAAATTTCAAAAAATTATGAAACCACCGTAGTTCCTAAAAGCCGTACAAGGAAAATTAGCAATAAATAATGAACAACCGTAGTTCCAGTCAGGACTTAGAAAAATTTCAAAAAATTATGAAACCACCGTAGTTCCTAAAAGCCGTACAAGGAAAATTAGCAATAAATAATGAACAACCGTAGTTCCAGTCAGGACTTAGAAAAATTTCAAAAAATTATGAAACCACCGTAGTTCCTAAAAGCCGTACAAGGAAAATTAGCAATAAATAATGAACAACCGTAGTTCCAGTCAGGACTTAGAAAAATTTCAAAAAATTATGAAACCACCGTAGTTCCTAAAAGCCGTACAAGGAAAATTAGCAATAAATAATGAACAACCGTAGTTCCAGTCAGGACTTAGAAAAATTTCAAAAAATTATGAAACCACCGTAGTTCCTAAAAGCCGTACAAGGAAAATTAGCAATAAATAATGAACAACCGTAGTTCCAGTCAGGACTTAGAAAAATTTCAAAAAATTATGAAACCACCGTAGTTCCTAAAAGCCGTACAAGGAAAATTTAGCAATAAATAATGAACAACCGTAGTTCCAGTCAGGACTTAGAAAAATTTCAAAAAATTATGAAACCACCGTAGTTCCTAAAAGCCGTACAAGGAAAATTAGCAATAAATAATGAACAACCGTAGTTCCAGTCAGGACTTAGAAAAATTTCAAAAAATTATGAAACCACCGTAGTTCCTAAAAGCCGTACAAGGAAAATTAGCAATAAATAATGAACAACCGTAGTTCCAGTCAGGACTTAGAAAAATTTCAAAAAATTATGAAACCACCGTAGTTCCTAAAAGCCGTACAAGGAAAATTAGCAATAAATAATGAACAACCGTAGTTCCAGTCAGGACTTAGAAAAATTTCAAAAAATTATGAAACCACCGTAGTTCCTAAAAGCCGTACAAGGAAAATTAGCAATAAATAATGAACAACCGTAGTTCCAGTCAGGACTTAGAAAAATTTCAAAAAATTATGAAACCACCGTAGTTCCTAAAAGCCGTACAAGGAAAATTAGCAATAAATAATGAACAACCGTAGTTCCAGTCAGGACTTAGAAAAATTTCAAAAAATTATGAAACCACCGTAGTTCCTAAAAGCCGTACAAGGAAAATTAGCAATAAATAATGAACAACCGTAGTTCCAGTCAGGACTTAGAAAAATTTCAAAAAATTATGAAACCACCGTAGTTCCTAAAAGCCGTACAAGGAAAATTAGCAATAAATAATGAACAACCGTAGTTCCAGTCAGGACTTAGAAAAATTTCAAAAAATTATGAAACCACCGTAGTTCCTAAAAGCCGTACAAGGAAAATTAGCAATAAATAATGAACAACCGTAGTTCCAGTCAGGACTTAGAAAAATTTCAAAAAATTATGAAACCACCGTAGTTCCTAAAAGCCGTACAAGGAAAATTAGCAATAAATAATGAACAACCGTAGTTCCAGTCAGGACTTAGAAAAATTTCAAAAAATTATGAAACCACCGTAGTTCCTAAAAGCCGTACAAGGAAAATTAGCAATAAATAATGAACAACCGTAGTTCCAGTCAGGACTTAGAAAAATTTCAAAAAATTATGAAACCACCGTAGTTCCTAAAAGCCGTACAAGGAAAATTAGCAATAAATAATGAACAACCGTAGTTCCAGTCAGGACTTAGAAAAATTTCAAAAAATTATGAAACCACCGTAGTTCCTAAAAGCCGTACAAGGAAAATTAGCAATAAATAATGAACAACCGTAGTTCCAGTCAGGACTTAGAAAAATTTCAAAAAATTATGAAACCACCGTAGTTCCTAAAAGCCGTACAAGGAAAATTAGCAATAAATAATGAACAACCGTAGTTCCAGTCAGGACTTAGAAAAATTTCAAAAAATTATGAAACCACCGTAGTTCCTAAAAGCCGTACAAGGAAAATTAGCAATAAATAATGAACAACCGTAGTTCCAGTCAGGACTTAGAAAAATTTCAAAAAATTATGAAACCACCGTAGTTCCTAAAAGCCGTACAAGGAAAATTAGCAATAAATAATGAACAACCGTAGTTCCAGTCAGGACTTAGAAAAATTTCAAAAAATTATGAAACCACCGTAGTTCCTAAAAGCCGTACAAGGAAAATTAGCAATAAATAATGAACAACCGTAGTTCCAGTCAGGACTTAGAAAAATTTCAAAAAATTATGAAACCACCGTAGTTCCTAAAAGCCGTACAAGGAAAATTAGCAATAAATAATGAACAACCGTAGTTCCAGTCAGGACTTAGAAAAATTTCAAAAAATTATGAAACCACCGTAGTTCCTAAAAGCCGTACAAGGAAAATTAGCAATAAATAATGAACAACCGTAGTTCCAGTCAGGACTTAGAAAAATTTCAAAAAATTATGAAACCACCGTAGTTCCTAAAAGCCGTACAAGGAAAATTAGCAATAAATAATGAACAACCGTAGTTCCAGTCAGGACTTAGAAAAATTTCAAAAAATTATGAAACCACCGTAGTTCCTAAAAGCCGTACAAGGAAAATTAGCAATAAATAATGAACAACCGTAGTTCCAGTCAGGACTTAGAAAAATTTCAAAAAATTATGAAACCACCGTAGTTCCTAAAAGCCGTACAAGGAAAATTAGCAATAAATAATGAACAACCGTAGTTCCAGTCAGGACTTAGAAAAATTTCAAAAAATTATGAAACCACCGTAGTTCCTAAAAGCCGTACAAGGAAAATTAGCAATAAATAATGAACAACCGTAGTTCCAGTCAGGACTTAGAAAAATTTCAAAAAATTATGAAACCACCGTAGTTCCTAAAAGCCGTACAAGGAAAATTAGCAATAAATAATGAACAACCGTAGTTCCAGTCAGGACTTAGAAAAATTTCAAAAAATTATGAAACCACCGTAGTTCCTAAAAGCCGTACAAGGAAAATTAGCAATAAATAATGAACAACCGTAGTTCCAGTCAGGACTTAGAAAAATTTCAAAAAATTATGAAACCACCGTAGTTCCTAAAAGCCGTACAAGGAAAATTAGCAATAAATAATGAACAACCGTAGTTCCAGTCAGGACTTAGAAAAATTTCAAAAAATTATGAAACCACCGTAGTTCCTAAAAGCCGTACAAGGAAAATTAGCAATAAATAATGAACAACCGTAGTTCCAGTCAGGACTTAGAAAAATTTCAAAAAATTATGAAACCACCGTAGTTCCTAAAAGCCGTACAAGGAAAATTAGCAATAAATAATGAACAACCGTAGTTCCAGTCAGGACTTAGAAAAATTTCAAAAAATTATGAAACCACCGTAGTTCCTAAAAGCCGTACAAGGAAAATTAGCAATAAATAATGAACAACCGTAGTTCCAGTCAGGACTTAGAAAAATTTCAAAAAATTATGAAACCACCGTAGTTCCTAAAAGCCGTACAAGGAAAATTAGCAATAAATAATGAACAACCGTAGTTCCAGTCAGGACTTAGAAAAATTTCAAAAAATTATGAAACCACCGTAGTTCCTAAAAGCCGTACAAGGAAAATTAGCAATAAATAATGAACAACCGTAGTTCCAGTCAGGACTTAGAAAAATTTCAAAAAATTATGAAACCACCGTAGTTCCTAAAAGCCGTACAAGGAAAATTAGCAATAAATAATGAACAACCGTAGTTCCAGTCAGGACTTAGAAAAATTTCAAAAAATTATGAAACCACCGTAGTTCCTAAAAGCCGTACAAGGAAAATTAGCAATAAATAATGAACAACCGTAGTTCCAGTCAGGACTTAGAAAAATTTCAAAAAATTATGAAACCACCGTAGTTCCTAAAAGCCGTACAAGGAAAATTAGCAATAAATAATGAACAACCGTAGTTCCAGTCAGGACTTAGAAAAATTTCAAAAAATTATGAAACCACCGTAGTTCCTAAAAGCCGTACAAGGAAAATTAGCAATAAATAATGAACAACCGTAGTTCCAGTCAGGACTTAGAAAAATTTCAAAAAATTATGAAACCACCGTAGTTCCTAAAAGCCGTACAAGGAAAATTAGCAATAAATAATGAACAACCGTAGTTCCAGTCAGGACTTAGAAAAATTTCAAAAAATTATGAAACCACCGTAGTTCCTAAAAGCCGTACAAGGAAAATTAGCAATAAATAATGAACAACCGTAGTTCCAGTCAGGACTTAGAAAAATTTCAAAAAATTATGAAACCACCGTAGTTCCTAAAAGCCGTACAAGGAAAATTAGCAATAAATAATGAACAACCGTAGTTCCAGTCAGGACTTAGAAAAATTTCAAAAAATTATGAAACCACCGTAGTTCCTAAAAGCCGTACAAGGAAAATTAGCAATAAATAATGAACAACCGTAGTTCCAGTCAGGACTTAGAAAAATTTCAAAAAATTATGAAACCACCGTAGTTCCTAAAAGCCGTACAAGGAAAATTAGCAATAAATAATGAACAACCGTAGTTCCAGTCAGGACTTAGAAAAATTTCAAAAAATTATGAAACCACCGTAGTTCCTAAAAGCCGTACAAGGAAAATTAGCAATAAATAATGAACAACCGTAGTTCCAGTCAGGACTTAGAAAAATTTCAAAAAATTATGAAACCACCGTAGTTCCTAAAAGCCGTACAAGGAAAATTAGCAATAAATAATGAACAACCGTAGTTCCAGTCAGGACTTAGAAAAATTTCAAAAAATTATGAAACCACCGTAGTTCCTAAAAGCCGTACAAGGAAAATTAGCAATAAATAATGAACAACCGTAGTTCCAGTCAGGACTTAGAAAAATTTCAAAAAATTATGAAACCACCGTAGTTCCTAAAAGCCGTACAAGGAAAATTAGCAATAAATAATGAACAACCGTAGTTCCAGTCAGGACTTAGAAAAATTTCAAAAAATTATGAAACCACCGTAGTTCCTAAAAGCCGTACAAGGAAAATTAGCAATAAATAATGAACAACCGTAGTTCCAGTCAGGACTTAGAAAAATTTCAAAAAATTATGAAACCACCGTAGTTCCTAAAAGCCGTACAAGGAAAATTAGCAATAAATAATGAACAACCGTAGTTCCAGTCAGGACTTAGAAAAATTTCAAAAAATTATGAAACCACCGTAGTTCCTAAAAGCCGTACAAGGAAAATTAGCAATAAATAATGAACAACCGTAGTTCCAGTCAGGACTTAGAAAAATTTCAAAAAATTATGAAACCACCGTAGTTCCTAAAAGCCGTACAAGGAAAATTAGCAATAAATAATGAACAACCGTAGTTCCAGTCAGGACTTAGAAAAATTTCAAAAAATTATGAAACCACCGTAGTTCCTAAAAGCCGTACAAGGAAAATTAGCAATAAATAATGAACAACCGTAGTTCCAGTCAGGACTTAGAAAAATTTCAAAAAATTATGAAACCACCGTAGTTCCTAAAAGCCGTATAAGGAAAATTAGCAATAAATAATGAACAACCGTAGTTCCAGTCAGGACTTAGAAAAATTTCAAAAAATTATGAAACCACCGTAGTTCCTAAAAGCCGTACAAGGAAAATTAGCAATAAATAATGAACAACCGTAGTTCCAGTCAGGACTTAGAAAAATTTCAAAAAATTATGAAACCACCGTAGTTCCTAAAAGCCGTACAAGGAAAATTAGCAATAAATAATGAACAACCGTAGTTCCAGTCAGGACTTAGAAAAATTTCAA
>CATORM010000145.1:117500-127309 GCA_951805265.1 Schizotus pectinicornis
TCTTTCGCCCCTATACCCAGTTCAGACGATCGATTTGCACGTCAGAATCGCTACGGACCTCCATCAGGGTTTCCCCTGACTTCGTCCTGACCAGGCATAGTTCACCATCTTTCGGGTACCAGCGTGTACGCTCTTGGTGCGCCTCATCTCGTGATGAGAAAGAGACGCCCCGGGAGTGCGGGGCGGCGGCCGAGACCGGTCACCCATCCTCCCTCGGTCCGCGCAAGGCGGACCTTCACTTTCATTTTGCCTTTAGGCATAGCAACGTGTCCCAATGACTCGCGCACATGCTAGACTCCTTGGTCCGTGTTTCAAGACGGGTCCTGAAAGTACCCAAAGCTATGGCGCCGCAGATAGGCGTTTCAACGAGGTCTGTCCGAGAACACGACGGCCAACAGTCGTTCGGTGTCAGGAACGGACCAGGTCCGATCACCGACGCTACACGAACGCGCTTGCCGTCGGTCGGACGCTAACTGTGTAGCGGCCCCGCGCCATCTTAGAACAACCGTCGGGTCTGTAGGCCAGGCGACCGCGGGTTCGTCCGAAACGGAATAAACCGTGTCCGGACGGGCTACACCGCAGGCCTCAGGCCGACACCCAACGGATCGCGACGTCCTACTCGGGGAGAAGTGCACGCTTTCGCCGCCAGTCGTTCGAACAGGAGGAACGTACGAAGCGTAATGCGACGTCCGCCTCACTCGGCTGTCCGGAACTTGCGGCGAGACACGCTGAATCTCCCCTTTCGATCTTTCGGGTTTCTCAGGTTTACCCCTGAACGGTTTCACGTACTATTGAACTCTCTCTTCAAAGTTCTTTTCAACTTTCCCTCACGGTACTTGTTCGCTATCGGTCTCGTGGTCATATTTAGCCTTAGATGGAGTTTACCACCCGCTTAGGGCTGCACTCTCAAGCAACCCGACTCTGAGGAGAGATCCTCCCGCGATCGGCGGCGGTCCAACGGGCCTGGCACCCTCTGTGGGTAGTGGCCCCGTTCAAGAAGGACTTGGACGCACCGCACAATCTCGGGATTGCGGACCCTCCCTAACACCACATTTCCCAGCGTCCGGTTTCGGCCGCGGGATTCGGTGCTGGGCTAATCCCTGTTCGCTCGCCGCTACTAAGGGAATCCTAGTTAGTTTCTTTTCCTCCGCTTACTAATATGCTTAAATTCAGCGGGTAGTCTCTCCTGCTTTGAGGTCGTGTAACAAAGTTTTACGTATTGTACGACGTCTTTGTCGCACGCGTTTTTTGCCCTTTAAGTTTCGTACGCCGAATAACGATCAGACGTCCTCGTGTCTCTGAGAGATTCTCGGACTCGACGATCGCATCGCAACGAAACAAGCGCTTCTACGCGACGACGACGCCTCCGAACCGAAGACCCCCTTTTCAGAGGTCCTTACGGCCAGCAAACGTTTCCAACAAAGGACGTTATCACGTCTCTAGATGTCGCGAGACCACGACAACGACGACGACCCACTACCAATTCAGGCACAGGTACTAACGTCGTAGTGTACGTGGAACACGCGTCGTACATCCAACGCGCTCCGACGTCTTTCTAATCTTTCTTCGTGTAGCGTCGTTTCGTACCACGTCTTTCCGTCTGTGTGTCTCTCAACAACATCACACGTTCGTTCTCCACGTATTATTTCACGTGGTTAAACGTCTGTGTATTGTCATCGACGACGACGACGACGGTTTCGTCGTACGGTACTTTCGTCGCACATACACGTCGATAGAAAAGATGACCGAGCAGTCTTTGAAATTGACACGACCCTCAACCAGGAGTGGTCCGGGAACAGTATCCGAGGACCGCAATGTGCGTTCAAAATGTCGATGTTCATGTGTCCTGCAGTTCACACGTTGACGCGCAATTAGCTGCGTTCTTCATCGACCCACGAGCCAAGTGATCCACCGTTCAGGGTAATCTTTTTAGAATGTATCAATCACCGTTTTACCGGTGGACGAGATACAAGCGAGTGGCTTTTTTGTTCGCTCACCTTCCGTAGTCGGCAGAATGTCACTTACATCCTTCATACGGTAGGGTTCGCTGGTTTTGTTTTAGGCGTGTTCTTTCTCTTTTGCTAATCGATCGTCCACGTGACGTCTCCTAACGAAAGAGCAACACGGTTCATTAGAGAGTTACTTTCGAACAGACGACGACATTTGGCACTCTACTTGCATGCAATTCCGTCCTGACAGCAAACTGAGGAGGAGCATGCGTATGCTTATGCCAGGCGCTCGTCGTCCTTAAAGCTCTACTGAGAACTCAACTTTTAAGAACTTTTGCGAAAGATACCCGGACGTTTAACCATGGCAGTACCTTTCGGCAATCGGGCGAATATCATTTAAAACCTCCGGAAGCGGCGCCACCACGGGCGCTCCGCGTTCCTTCTACCGGTCCGCAAGATGACCAGACGAAGAGAGAGAACAACGTCCTTTACAAGACGGTCTCTTCTTTGCGTTCCAGCACCAGCGGTAACCGATCCAGGTACCCGAGAGTTTTACATACTCTCCTTTTTAGAACGGTCTTTCCGTTCGTTTAGTCACTTCGAAATAATTCGAAGGTAGTTCGCAAAGAACGGCGTCAGTACACGACGGAATCGAGTGTGTATGTTTATAACATCCGTTCTAACGAACGGTCAGTTTAACAACGCAACTACGGATTCCACGTGCACGAAACTGCGACTCTCCTGCCGAACGGCAAGGCTAGTCGTCTTTCCGTTCAGAGCTTTACGTTCGACAATTTTATTCGTGTAAGGAACACGGTAATGATCCTTCCGCAGGTTCACCTACGGAAACCTTGTTACGACTTTTACTTCCTCTAAATGATCAAGTTTGGTCATCTTCTCAGCAACATCGGTGACGCCGAAACGCCACCGCGTACCGATCCGAAGACCTCACTAAATCATTCAATCGGTAGTAGCGACGGGCGGTGTGTACAAAGGGCAGGGACGTAATCAACGCGAGCTTATGACTCGCGCTTACTGGGAATTCCTCGTTCATGGGGAACAATTGCAAGCCCCAATCCCTAGCACGAAGGAGCTTCAACGGGTTACCCGGTCCGTTCGGACAGGGATCACACGTTGATTCCTTCAGTGTAGCGCGCGTGCGGCCCAGAACATCTAAGGGCATCACAGACCTGTTATTGCTCAATCTCGTGCGGCTAGAAGCCGCCTGTCCCTCTAAGAAGAATTGTTTGTACGCCGACAGTAAAAACCGCGCGCGGAAACCGAGCGAACTCGGAACCGGCGGGCATTTAAGATGTCGAAATACGCCTATTTAGCAGGCTAGAGTCTCGTTCGTTATCGGAATTAACCAGACAAATCGCTCCACCAACTAAGAACGGCCATGCACCACCACCCACCGAATCAAGAAAGAGCTCTCAATCTGTCAATCCTTCCGGTGTCCGGGCCTGGTGAGGTTTCCCGTGTTGAGTCAAATTAAGCCGCAGGCTCCACTCCTGGTGGTGCCCTTCCGTCAATTCCTTTAAGTTTCAGCTTTGCAACCATACTTCCCCCGGAACCCAAAAGCTTTGGTTTCCCGGAAGCTGCCCGCCGAGTCATCGGAGGAACGTCGGCGGATCGCTAGCTGGCATCGTTTATGGTTAGAACTAGGGCGGTATCTGATCGCCTTCGAACCTCTAACTTTCGTTCTTGATCAATGAAAGCGTTTTTGGCAAATGCTTTCGCTTCTGTCCGTCTTGCGACGATCCAAGAATTTCACCTCTAACGTCGCAATACGAATGCCCCCATCCGTTCCTATTAATCATTACCTCGGGGTTCCGAAAACCAACAAAATAGAACCGAGGTCCTATTCCATTATTCCATGCACACATATTCAGGCAATGTTTTAGCCTGCTTTAAGCACTCTAATTTGTTCAAAGTAAACGTGCCGGCCCACCTCGACACTCAGTGAAGAGCACCGCGGCGGGATTGAGTTGGGCCGCCCTTTCAAGCTAAGCCCACCGGCAGGACGTCCGGCGGCACGCCAGTTGACACCGCGAACGATGAACCGGCGGCGCTGGACACAGATTCGACTACGAGCTTTTTAACCGCAACAACTTTAATATACGCTATTGGAGCTGGAATTACCGCGGCTGCTGGCACCAGACTTGCCCTCCAATTGATCCTCGTTAAAGGGTTTAGAGTGTACTCATTCCGATTACGGGGCCTCGGATGAGTCCCGTATCGTTATTTTTCGTCACTACCTCCCCGTGCCGGGAGTGGGTAATTTGCGCGCCTGCTGCCTTCCTTGGATGTGGTAGCCGTTTCTCAGGCTCCCTCTCCGGAATCGAACCCTGATTCCCCGTTACCCGTTACAACCATGGTAGGCGCAGAACCTACCATCGACAGTTGATAAGGCAGACATTTGAAAGATGCGTCGCCGGTGCGAGACCGTGCGATCAGCGTAAAGTTATTCAGAGTCACCAAGTGATACGATGACGGCGAGCCGCCACCGATTGGTTTTGATCTAATAAAAGCGCTCCTTCCGTCTCCGGTCGGAGCTCTGTTTGCATGTATTAGCTCTAGAATTACCACAGTTATCCAAGTAAAGTGGGTACGATCTAAGGAACCATAACTGATTTAATGAGCCTTTTGCGGTTTCACCTTAATTTGGCTTGTACTGAGACATGCATGGCTTAATCTTTGAGACAAGCATATGACTACTGGCAGGATCAACCAGGGAACTGCGTCGTGATTGCACACGTCAAAGACTACTGTGACAAACACTTTGCACGTTCTTTTTTCTCCGAGCGACACGATTTACGACGTGGTGTAGAAAGAGCAGCCCTCCGAAGAGAACACTCAATCGTACCACGACGATTATGTCGTGTTTACGCTACTGAAAAAACTTGGACGTATAAAGTGTGCGTGTGTGCGTCTTCGATCCGCATGGAAACGAAACGCCACGCTTACTTCGTACATATTTTGCGACCCCGTTTTTGACGGCGTTTAAAAACGGCTTGACCCGTTGACCACGTGTCGTTGGGTGTCTTCCGTTTATTTGCCGTTCGAAACGTTGTTCACAGAGGCGCTCCAAGTGGCACACCCCGTCGATATTCACTACATTCGTAGAGAGTTCGACTTATAAAACTTCGAAACATTCTCTCGACCCTTCGCTAGTTTGTAAGCGACACGGTGTTCGATTGAAATTATTTCGTTTCTACATACTTATTCTCGCTCGGACAGAGGAGAGTTGTTGAATGTTTGTTCGATCGGAGACTTGTCTTTTTCAAGATTCATCACCGTCTACTTGGGTTGACCGCATAAGACCCGCTAACGTCAAAGCGCTCGCTAAAGCCGCAGTCTCGCAGTGAATTTTATTGCTGGCAGGATGCTGAAGCCCTTAGAAGGACCAGTTCGGCCACCAACAACACAACACGCTCCATAGACGCCAATTTTGGTTTCATGCGGTGTCTCTCGAAATACTAAACGGTTCGACAGCGGCTGTAAGACAACTTACTCTGTAGGAGGAGTGTCAAGCCTTTGAATCGTCCGTAACTGTAGATCTAAAGACAACGCAGGTAAATCGAACGCAGCCAAACAGACACACGAAAGTGCGACGATCTGTTGCGGTCGGGACCCCTGTTGCTTAGCTCACTAATTATTGTAAGTCATTTACTCCGGCTCTCGCTTCGAGAAAGCGCAACAATAGGACCACTTTTGACGTTTCGACATTTAACGGGACGTCTTTAGAGCCGGAGAACGTGACTTTCCGTCAATTCCCATTGTTTTTATATTTAACGTCTGCCTGCTCAGACTTTTTTTTGTTGCTCAACTGCCCTCTTGTTGGCTTTATTTTTCTTTGCGGTTCAACTGCCCTCTTTTGTTGACCTCATTGCTTTTATGCTGTTGCATTTCGACAGTCTATTTTAGACTCACTACTATGAACTTTTGTTCCGTCAAAATTTTATTTTATTTTTCAACCACAGATAAAAAGACACACAAAGTGCGAAGATTTTCTGCGGAAGGGACCCCTGTTGCTTAGCTCGCCCACCTTACGGTAAGTTACCCCAGCTCTCGCTACGAGGAAGCGCAACAATAGGACCACTTGACGCCGTTTGTCTTTCGACGAGACGTCTTGAGAGCCACGTGGGAGGTTTTACTTGACGACTTTATGCACATATTAACTGAATTTCTTCAAGCGATTTTTGCTGCATTAAAGTACGTCTTTCGACCCCAGAACGGATAATAGCCGTTACGAGACTCTTTGGTCCTGCTATTACCTTGTGTTCTTATCCACCGTACGTTCAAGAAATTTGGAGGACTTCGAGCGAGTTTTTAATTCGTCGTCGTCCCCCCTTTGGATCTTCTTTCCCAGATTTGTTATTTATTTTATTTATTTCAGGGGACTTTGAGCGAGTTTTTAAGTCGTCGTCGTCCCCCTTTGGATCTTCTTTCCCTGATTTGTTATTTATTTTATTTATTTCAGGGGACTTCGAGCGAGTTTTTAATTCGTCGTCGTCACCCCTTTGGATCTTCTTTCCCAGATTTGTTATTTATTTTATTTATTTCAGGGGACTTCGAGCGAGTTTTTAAGTCGTCGTCGTCCCCCTTTTGGTCTTCTTTCCCTGATTTGTTATTTATTTTATTTATTTCAGGGGACTTCGAGCGAGTTTTTAATTCGTCGTCGTCCCCCCTTTGGTCTTCTTTCCCTGATTTGTTATTTATTTTATTTATTTCAGGGGACTTCGAGCGAGTTTTTAATTCGTCGTCGTCCCCCCTTTGGTCTTCTTTCCCAAATTTATTTCGGCGTATTTTCAGGCAATCATTTCTCGGTGAGGAAGGTACGCCGTTTTAATTCTCAAATGTTCAACTCAACAGAGAGAATTCCATTCAAAATCTGCATTTCATCGATTGCCTGTCTGCAACACCACTCCTTCCTCATATAGTGCAGTTTGCATCGAACGGGGCGCTATTCACGCATTTGACTTAGCATCGAGCGCCGCAGCCCACGACCGGTCGACAGCGCCCAACCGGCCGAAACAAACCATTCAAAACGTCTAGTCAAGCAAAGCCAGAGTAGGTCTGCCTCGCCTGTACTGATCTACACTTTACTTGCCCGATATAAAGCTACCGTATTTCCAGTCGAGGACGACTGACACACACCTCCTTATATAGTGCAGTTTGCATCGAACGGTGCGCTGTTCACGCTGGTCGTCCGCCGTCCTGTTTGGCCGGGCGCCAGACTCGATTCAGTAGCGCCTGCAGAGATCCGCCTAGCATTGTCAGAGTGCGATCGTCGTTGTGTGCGCTGGGCGCCAGACCCGCTTCGCCAGCGCCTGCAGAGATCCGCCGAGCATTGTCGGACTTAGAATAATTTCGCTCGACAATTTTTGATGAACGGTGGTTATTAAATGCTGGACTTAGAAAAATTTCAATAAAATTCAACCACCGTCGTTCCGATGCCTGACGAGACACTCACCTCCTTATATAGTGCAGTTTGCATCGAACGGTGCGCTGTTCACGCTGGTCGTCCGCCGTCCTGTTTGGCCGGGCGCCAGACTCGATTCAGTAGCGCCTGCAGAGATCCGCCTAGCATTGTCAGAGTGCGATCGTCGTCGTGTGCGCTGGGCGCCAGACCCGCTTCGCCAGCGCCTGCAGAGATCCGCCGAGCATTGTCGGACTTAGAATAATTTCGCTCGACAATTTTTGATGAACGGTGGTTATTAAATGCTGGACTTAGAAAAATTTCAATAAAAATTCAACCACCGTCGTTCCGATGCCTGACGAGACACTCACCTCCTTATATAGTGCAGTTTGCATCGAACGGTGCGCTGTTCACGCTGGTCGTCCGCCGTCCTGTTTGGCCGGGCGCCAGACTCGATTCAGTAGCGCCTGCAGAGATCCGCCTAGCATTGTCAGAGTGCGATCGTCGTCGTGTGCGCTGGGCGCCAGACCCGCTTCGCCAGCGCCTGCAGAGATCCGCCGAGCATTGTCGGACTTAGAATAATTTCGCTCGACAATTTTTGATGAACGGTGGTTATTAAATGCTGGACTTAGAAAAATTTCAATAAAAATTCAACCACCGTCGTTCCGATGCCTGACGAGACACTCACCTCCTTATATAGTGCAGTTTGCATCGAACGGTGCGCTGTTCACGCTGGTCGTCCGCCGTCCTGTTTGGCCGGGCGCCAGACTCGATTCAGTAGCGCCTGCAGAGATCCGCCTAGCATTGTCAGAGTGCGATCGTCGTCGTGTGCGCTGGGCGCCAGACCCGCTTCGCCAGCGCCTGCAGAGATCCGCCGAGCATTGTCGGACTTAGAATAATTTCGCTCGACAATTTTTGATGAACGGTGGTTATTAAATGCTGGACTTAGAAAAATTTCAATAAAAATTCAACCACCGTCGTTCCGATGCCTGACGAGACACTCACCTCCTTATATAGTGCAGTTTGCATCGAACGGTGCGCTGTTCACGCTGGTCGTCCGCCGTCCTGTTTGGCCGGGCGCCAGACTCGATTCAGTAGCGCCTGCAGAGATCCGCCGAGCATTGTCGGACTTAGAATAATTTCGCTCGACAATTTTTGATGAACGGTGGTTATTAAATGCTGGACTTAGAAAAATTTCAATAAAAATTCAACCACCGTCGTTCCGATGCCTGACGAGACACTCACCTCCTTATATAGTGCAGTTTGCATCGAACGGTGCGCTGTTCACGCTGGTCGTCCGCCGTCCTGTTTGGCCGGGCGCCAGACTCGATTCAGTAGCGCCTGCAGAGATCCGCCTAGCATTGTCAGAGTGCGATCGTCGTCGTGTGCGCTGGGCGCCAGACCCGCTTCGCCAGCGCCTGCAGAGATCCGCCGAGCATTGTCGGACTTAGAATAATTTCGCTCGACAATTTTTGATGAACGGTGGTTATTAAATGCTGGACTTAGAAAAATTTCAATAAAAATTCAACCACCGTCGTTCCGATGCCTGACGAGACACTCACCTCCTTATATAGTGCAGTTTGCATCGAACGGTGCGCTGTTCACGCTGGTCGTCCGCCGTCCTGTTTGGCCGGGCGCCAGACTCGATTCAGTAGCGCCTGCAGAGATCCGCCCTAGCATTGTCAGAGTGCGATCGTCCGTCGTGTGCGCTAATAATGAACAACCGTAGTTCCAGTCAGGACTTAGAAAAATTTCAAAAAATTATGAAACCACCGTAGTTCCTAAAAGCCGTACAAGGAAAATTAGCAATAAATAATGAACAACCGTAGTTCCAGTCAGGACTTAGAAAAATTTCAAAAAATTATGAAACCACCGTAGTTCCTAAAAGCCGTACAAGGAAAATTAGCAATAAATAATGAACAACCGTAGTTCCAGTCAGGACTTAGAAAAATTTCAAAAAATTATGAAACCACCGTAGTTCCTAAAAGCCGTACAAGGAAAATTAGCAATAAATAATGAACAACCGTAGTTCCAGTCAGGACTTAGAAAAATTTCAAAAAATTATGAAACCACCGTAGTTCCTAAAAGCCGTACAAGGAAAATTAGCAATAAATAATGAACAACCGTAGTTCCAGTCAGGACTTAGAAAAATTTCAAAAAATTATGAAACCACCGTAGTTCCTAAAAGCCGTACAAGGAAAATTAGCAATAAATAATGAACAACCGTAGTTCCAGTCAGGACTTAGAAAAATTTCAAAAAATTATGAAACCACCGTAGTTCCTAAAAGCCGTACAAGGAAAATTAGCAATAAATAATGAACAACCGTAGTTCCAGTCAGGACTTAGAAAAATTTCAAAAAATTATGAAACCACCGTAGTTCCTAAAAGCCGTACAAGGAAAATTAGCAATAAATAATGAACAACCGTAGTTCCAGTCA